>CATIWR010417102.1:0-16123 GCA_949677035.1 Omphalea diandra | reverse complement strand
GATATATTTATCTCTATCTCTATTTTTTTCTCTCTATATATATATATATATATATATATATATATATATATATATATATATATATATATATATATATATATATATGTTTATGTGCAAAATATAATTTTTATATATGTGTGTTACCTCTACTGACATAATTTTCTAAATTCACCACTGCTTGTACAACACTAAAACATTTGTACAAGGTATGGGGCTATCAATAGAAAATATTCATTATTGTAGTAATGGTTGCATGATACTAGGGGTCATGATAGTGAATTGACCAGTTGCAAGTTTTGTGGTCACGCTCAGTATAAAAGGCTTCTTTAAGAAGGTGGTAAACAATGCAAACTCTTACTTTTTTAGAAGAATATGTACTATTTTCCTTGTACTCCTTGATTGAAAAGATTATATGCATTAAAGGCAACAATTGCAAAAATCTATTGGTATGTTGAACATAAGGTTGAAAAGGGAATTTTGTGTCATTACTCATATTCTCCTGCTTATAAGCTTTTCAATCAGACACATGCAAATTTTTCATATAAAAATCAAAATGTTTGATTAAGTCTTTACACTGATAGGTTTTAATCATTCAGTCAATCAAGATAATAATATTCTTTATGGCCTATAATTGTCGCACTATAAAATTTGCAACCATAATTGTGTATAAAGGATGCCTATATGTTCTTATCAGTGTTTGTACCTAGTCCAAAAGCCCCAAGGATAAAAATAGATATGTTTTTATAGCCACATATTGCAGAACTCAAATAGTTATGGAATGAGGGTGTACAAAGATATGATATTTCGAAAAAAATAAGATTTTCAAATACGTGCTACTCTTATGTGGACCATAACTGATTTTCCTACATATGCGATGTTGTTAAGATGGAATGCTACTGAAAGATTAGCTTGTTCATATAACATGGATAATTCTGATGCTTTTATTATGTAAGAGAGTAGAAAGTAGTTGTGGTTTAACAACCATAAAATGTTTTTACCATTAGATCATCCATTTGGAAGGAACAAAACATCATTCATAAAAAACATAACAGTGACTAAATGTTAACCACTTATTAGATCTGGGGTTGAGATATTGAACGAAATAAATTAGTTAAGTCTTAAGAAGGTCAATAAATTGGATGTCGATGAGATTAATGGTCCAATATGTAGGAATTGTGGTTGGACGAAAAGAAGCATCTTTTGGGATATGTTGTATTAGAGTATAAACTTGATTTGGCATAACTTAGATATAATGCATATTAAAAAGAATGTTTTCAATAATATGTTTAACACTATTATGAATGTCAAAGGAAAAATAAAGGGCACAATAAAATATCGATAGTAGTTGCATCAATATTGTCATCACCCAGAGTTAGAACAAAGTACAGGAATAAGAAAATACCCTAATGCTTATTACACATTGAACAAATAGGGGAAAGAAGGAGTAGATAAAGAATTTCAAAATTAGTAATGTATAAGTGTTAAATATGACTAGATGCGTAGACATGAAAAAACTTAAGTTGTTCAGGATGAAAAGCCATAATTGTCCTATTTTCATACTGCAATTAATACCAATTGCATTTTGTGAACTACTGTTTGGCAATGTATGGAAGGCGTTAATAGAATTGAGCCTCTTTTTTAAGGATCTAACTACTACTATCATAAGCATTGAGGACATGATATGGCTTGAGGAAGAGATTCCTATCATTCTTTACAAGCTAAAACGTATATTTCCTTTAAGCTTCTTCAATTTGATGGAATATCTTCTGGCTCACTTGGCTTATGAAGTAAGGATATTCGATCTGATGCAATATTAGTGGATGTATCCTTTTGAGATGTAGGTAATAGTTGCCACCCAAATATACAAGTTTTGTTTTGATTTGTATATACAATGTCTATATGTACAAATTAATGTTATAGGTACCTTTAAAGGTTGAAAAATAATATGAGAAATAAAGAAAGGGTTGAAGGTTCAATATGCAATACATATTTAGTAGAAGAAGTGTCATTGTTTTGTTGACCCAACTTTAAGGATCATGTGAACACGGGGCATTGGAAAGTCATTGCAACGATGATAGGTTCAGGATGTGAGGAAGAACATGTTGGAAATCTATCAATATTTAACCATCCCAGTCACACATTTGGAAAGGCAAATATGAGATTCATGATGGACTAAGAATATAAGGTTGTTTAATGCTACATTTTATTGAATTTCTCAGAGTGGAACCATTCATTAAGTAGTTGGTTTATTTATTTTCATTATATATATATATATATATATATATAAGTAGTCAGTTTGTTTATCTAAGTCGATGTGTATTTGTTTTTTTTCTTATAGAATTTATGTTGATAATTTAAAGCAACATCAACTAACACTGCAACTCATAAAGTTAATGCTAAACTTGAAAATGAATTTGCATCTTGGTTTGACAAATACGTGAGTATCGAGATTCCATTATTTCTATTTAGATGCATACATACATTAGCTCTAAAATTGTTTGTGATTAAATTAATGAGTATTTATTTTAGGATCATGATCTATCACACAACATCTCGAATAAATTCATAAAGGATCTAGCAATAGGTCCATTGCAAATGATGATTTAAAGTATTAGGTAAATAGATATAAATTTCACAGTAAAGGATATGGCTCTCATACATCTACCATGAACATTGTTGTGTGTATAAAAGGCACCAGTTATAGTGCAGATGAAAGCCACTATTATGATCGATTGATTGAAGTTAAAGACTTTGAGAATCCAAAATTGCCAATTAATAGAATCGTGTTATTCAAGTGTGAGTGGTTTGATTTGATGCCAAACTTGGGTAATAAAGCTCATCCATAATACACACTTGTTAAGATGGACCATAAATGGTGTTTTGATAAGTATGAGCCATTTGTTCTAGTAGTGTAAGCTTGTTAGGTTTATTATTATTATTACCTAGCTTAAGACATGTTAAAAGTGATTAGTTGGTTGTATATAAAATTGAAACTAGGGACATTCCAAAAACATTTACAAAAATTTTAATGTCTCATATAGTACTGACTTTCTAAAAGAATGATATTGATGCTTATTCTATTATAATTATAGAAGACAAAGAATTTATGTCCTTGAATAATTCAAACTATGAATAAATTATAATTAAAGTTGACAATGTTGAAGTAAAAGATGATGTAGAGATAAAGTTGGAATCAGATAATGAGGATGAAGAAACTAATGTGGAAGAGGATTTGTATAATGATAATGATACTAAAATTGATTAGAGGCACTTTGTATATATGTAATGTTTATTTGTCTTTATTACTATGTTTAAGTAGTTTATTTTTTTAATGTATGTGTTAATAAATTAATCAATTTATTAGTTTTATTTGACTATTGTTTATTTAATTGTTCATATATATCATGAGGGGAGAAGCAATGATATTGGTAGAGGCGTAGGGCGCGAAAGATCTATGTCGGACACAACTAGTAAAGGGATAGTGGGGTGAGGTAAACATTCTTCGCTTATCCACCATTGCGACAACCATTTTCTCCCTCACCATCAGCCCCTCCATTAGCTCCATCAATATCATCACCTCCAAGCTTCCCATTTTTGCCATAAGCATTGTCTCCATCCTTACTTCCACCACCATCAACATCAGCACTGATTACACCATCGTCTATAAAGAAGACATTGGCTACGCCATCAACTTCATTAGTAGTCAAGTCGAATATTGGCAGAGTGACACTCGGGCTTACAATGAGAGCTACGTGCTTTATAGTTTTTCTTTTATTTCTTGCTTAATAACTGTTGATTTTTTAGTCCTTTAAAATGAAATATATAATTGAATATATCATTTTTATTTGATCTCTTATTATTGGATACTTTTTCATATTTTTTATTGATTATATGTTTTTTTTAACTTGTTTACTTTTGATTACTTATTTTTTATTACAAAAACAATAGTTTCATTCTAGGCCATGCATGTTCTGCTCAAATCACCAAAATTTTTTCCTTCACCTAGACACATGTGGAGAAGATTGTGTCCTAAGTGATGTGAGACTTCTATTGGGAAGAGTTTAAGGTTAAATAAGAAATCATACTTTCAAATGTTATTATATTTACAGTTGTTATGGGATAGTTATAAATATACTTTATATTCATAATTGATTATGTTATTATGGATGTTTTGAAAAATGTATATCGATATTTTAAGTTATGAAACATTATTTGCAAGTAGGTCATTTTGGATGCCTCTAGTATAAGGTTGAATAGGTTTCGATTGTGTCAAATATCTGTTCAATTTTAATTGAATTATTAGTTTAGTACTTTTTGTCATTTTATTTATAATTTTTTAATCAAAATGCATTATTCTAATAAATTTTGCTTATTACTCTTTTAGAAGCATTTTAATTGGGTTCCATTGCTCAAGGCACATACTGAGAGAAGGTGGGAGAAACATGCAACTACATGCTACACTAACAATTTGTCAAGGTGACGATGAGATAGTAGAAAATATTTAAGTGTCCCAAAGAATGTACGGGATAGCTGGCAAGTAAAGTCGGTCATACCAGAGTTTATAAATCATACAATGCAGGCCTCGTGGAGCCGACTTAGTGAGACAAACAACCTTGGTTCTAGCCCCTCATGCCATATTGGGTGTTTTATATTTATGGTTGACCATCAGAGATATCCAGTGAGTATATTATATATATTTCTTAATTCATATGTTATTTATCTATATATAGGTAGCATCAAGGCCTAATTCTTATATATATATATATATATATATATATATATATGAATTAGGCCATAATGCTACCCTATTTCAAGGTTTTTTAGCATACATAGATTAGTAAGAAAAATCAACAATACATCGATCAGTGTTATACAGAGTGTAGCTATAAGTGTTGCCTCTTTGAATAATATAATCTTTTTGCTTACTTAATAATAAATTTTCTTAATTTAAGATTGTTGAGTAATAAGTAATATGCATTTAATAGCAAATATATATATATATATATATATATATATATATATATATATATAATAAGTGTTTTATAAGCCCTCAACATGCTCATTTTTACAACATTAAGATACTTTGTCTCCATCTTTAAAACATAAACAAATATCACCATCCCTAAGTAGGCAATTCTTAGAAGCATCCTGCTGGCCCTAGTGCACCAAGAAGGGAGGGTTAAATTGGTGGCAAATTTGAACTTTGGAGGAAGCACACACAATTAAAAGATTAGAGAAAAGAGTAGAAGAAGAATGAACATAAGAGTTTTATAGTGGTTTGGGTATTAACCAATCCTACATCCACTCTCCAATATACCAATTGGTTATTTCACTAAACCACTAGTGTTTTATAAGCTCACACTCTACTTAGTGTTTAGGTTCACATCAAACCTTACAAGTGTTTTCTTAAGGCTAACACTCAAACCTATATAAGAGTTTTCTAAGGCTCACTCTCAAATCCAAACAAGAGTTTTCTATACTCAAACCCATACCTAAGGTGTTTACAGCTTATACCAAGCTATGTACAAAGAAATAAAGAGTTAAAGTTGAGAATTAACTTTGTAAGAGTTTTGACACCATCAATGGTTATCCTCTTGCATTCAAGTCCATTTGATGGTGTATTTATAGGCAATAACCACCAAAGAGATGTTACAAAGAAACTATGTCTAAATCTCTAAATTGTGCTAGGCTTATCTTGTATTAAATGCTTGTCAAATGAAATTCGTGGTCACTATTTTTGGACTGTATCTAATGACTAGCCTACATGGCATAAAACTGTTGATCTTTTCAAAATCTAGTCGTTGGTTATTTTCAATGGATCTCAAAATTCATGGTTGCTACTTAAATTCGTAGTCACTATTTTCTTTCTTTGGATGCGATGGTCAACGTGAAATCATTTGCCTAACATGGAGATGTTGTTTCACCAATTTGCGATCGTTACTGAAATTTGTGGTCGTGACTTTTGAATCTCAACAACACTTTTCAAAAATCACAATCGGTACTAAAATTTGTGATCGCTAATTTTGAAAGCAAAATTTCCTACTTTGAGTTTTTTGCTTCTAATCACACCTATTCAACTTCTAATGAGATTCTATCTTAATATCTGCAAGAACAACACTTAAAATTGACATTAAAACCTTTCAATCTACATTGTCAAGATCAAAAGGGAGTTTTGACTTATGTTTGAATAGCCTAGTCCAATAATCTCCCCCTTTTTTGATTTTGACAATCTAGATTGACTATGTAAAGGATAACAAATCAATTGTGCATGCTCTTATAAGAATGATTGTGAAGTGATTCAAATCATAAGAATGAAATTGGTCCCCTTCAATCCATACTCCCCGTTAGTTATTATAATAAGATCATTGTCTTAGCTTATTACAAATGTAGTTCAATTTTCTCCCCATTTTTTATATGTTCCCTCTTTGTATATTCAGTCAATTATCTTTCCCCCTTTGCCAAGATTAAAAAGACAGAAAATAGGAGGGAATAAAAGAGAGAATGTCTAAAACTTGTCAATTGTACAAACTAAAATTATAATAGTAAATATAAGTAATTTTGCACAATTGATCACAATTTGTCACATAAGAAGATAAATGGATGAAACATAAATTGCACGTAAATTGTATATATAAAAACATAAATGAAAAAATAATTCAAACATTTAAAGATGCTTGAACACACAAAACTAGGGCTAGAAATTTAAGAATTTTCATATATGGCCCTAGTATAGAGTATATGATTTTTTATGATTGATTTGAACATTTGAAATATAGAAAACCTCAAATGCAAAATGAATTGATTCAACTCATCACACAATCAATCAAATCAAATCAAACATGTCAACACATAGATATATCAAACAATAAACTCCCCTTAAATGTATGCATAAATATATTAAGTTAAAAACATAAGGGATAATGGATACATTATAAGTTTAGTATCCATGGCTTAATACTAAATAACCATTGTAAACATGATCCTTTATTCATTAGCAATCTCCATTCACCTTTAGATTTTTCATGATGAAAATTTGGTAAAGGAGTCCCCATCCTATAATATCAAACACTTTGCTTTAGTACCCAAACATACTTGGGTCCTTTAGGGTTAGTCTTAGAAGGGTCCCTCAATTTGAGATGTGTCTTTTTAATGCAGCAAAATACATTGATGTGCCCATATCTCATGTAATAATGACATTAGAGCTTAAACTTGTGAGTCTTTCTCCTATGCACAACCTTAGTATAGTAGGAGGCCTTCTCATACTTTAGTTATGAGAGTGTATGCAAGTGCATGAGTGATGAGGAGTAGAAGAGAATTTTTTGTGTTTGTGTATTTGAGCATGCTTCTTGTTATAAATGTAAGCATAGTTTGCTCTTTGAGCCTTGGTTCTTGGGCCTAGGGGGCCTTTACTTCGCAGTTAGGCATAAGTGGCTTAATGCTAAAAGCACCTCTCTTCCCAATGACCTTAATATTTTAAGTTTGAGGTGTTAATGCTCTAATGAATGTAGTGAGTGAATAAGGAGATGAAGAGGCTCCATTGAAGCCTATACCATGTCTAACTAAAGGTCTTTGAGATACAATAAGTGTATCCAAAGCTTTCTTCCCCTTGTGAAATTAAGAGATGTAGTTTCTAAGTTCTATAACTTCACCCTTTACATAATCATTTTCCTTTCTTAAAGAGTTAAAAGAGGATGAAGACTTAGAAAGATTCTCTAAAGACTTTTTGAGTTCTTAATTAAAAATCCTCAACTCACCTACAAGATCATTTAAGGATTTAAACTCATCCTATAGTTTGGAACATTTTTTCTTGTAAGTTTTCATTTGTGATTTATATTTATCCCATCTCAAAGTAAGAGCTTCAAGAAGCTCATCATATACATTATCAAATACATCATAATCATCATAAAAGTATATAGAAGTACTTACCTCTTTAGAAGAGTCCTCTTGAGCCATGAAGCAAAAGTTTGCTACTTCATTTTCTTCTTCATCACTTGAATCATCATCCCAAGTAGCCTTGAAGCTCTTCTTCTTTTCCTTGTTGTAAAGGAAGATGAATTTCTTTGTATTCTTCTTTCTCTTCTCATTTTCATCAACTCCTTGGTCCTCCTTTATATGTTGGCAAACTCTTTTTCTTTTTTATCACTTTCATTTGAGTCACTTGAGCTTGAATGATCTTTTTGAGCTTTGAAGGCCATGGCTTTATTCTCCTATTTGCCTATTTGTCCTCTTAGCTTCTTCATCTCTTCATCTTTATTGAGAGCCATCTCATGAATGAGAAGCTTACCAATGAGGGCATTGATTGGCACTTTCCCAATCTTCGTATTAGACTATTGAATGTTGCATACTCATGCACCAAATTTATCTAACGGAAAAGATTTGAGGATTTTAGTATTTACCTCATAGTTAGTAAGAATCCTTTAAAACTTGTTCATGTTTGTGATAATAAAGAGCAGTCTATTTATCATTTCAATGATGTTTTCATAGTCTTTCATCATGAAGAGCTGCCACTATTTAGGAGAATAGCCATTGCCCTCTTATTCTTTCCATTTGCCTTCCTTTATGTTTTACTCCATTCTTCTTTTGTAATTGCCACCTCTACTCCTTCAACCATCTTTGTTGGAGGCTTTCACTCTTCAAGTATATAATCCCATAAGTTGATGAGATCGCTATCAAGATAGATCTCTATTATATGCTTCCCAAAGGCATAATCATTACCATCAAAGTGGGGATTAAGGTGAGAGCAGACTTCTTCTTGTGTCATTGATCTTTTCTCACATAATTGAGGCTTGAATTGAGACTTAGATATGATAACAATTATTGGCCCTAGTACACCAAGAAGGGGGAGTTGAATTGGTGACAAATTTGAACTTTGAAGGAAGCACACATAATTAAAAGATTAGAGAAAGGAGTAGAAGAAGAATGAACACAAGAGTTTTATAGTGGTTTGGGTATTAACCAAACCTACATCCACTCCCCAATATACCAATTGGGTATTTCACTAAATCACTAGTGTTTTATAAGCTCACACTCAAATTAGTGTTTAGACTTGCACCAAACCTTAAAGTGTTTTCATAAGGCTAACACTTAAACCTATACAAGAGTTTTCTAAGGCTCACTTTAAAATCCAAACAAGAGTTTTCTATACAAGGGCTCACTCTCAAACCCAAACAATAGTTTTCTATACAAGGGCTCACTCTCAAACCCAAACTCAAGGTGCTTAAAGCTCACACCAAACTATACAAAGAAATAAAGAGTTAAAGTTAAGAATTAACTTTGCAAGAGTTTTGAAACCATCAATGGTTATCCTCTTGCATTCAAGTCGATTTGATGGTGTATTTATAGACTATAACCACCAAAGAGAAGTTACAAAGAAACTATATTTAAATCTCCAAGTTGTGCTAGACATATCTTGCATTAAATGCTTGTCAGATGAAATTCGCGATCGAGACTAAAATTCGTGATCGCTATTTTTGGACTATATTTAACGAGTAGTCCACATGGCATAAAACCATTGGTCTTCTCAAAAACCAGCCATTGGATCTTTCTAACAAATCTCAAAATTCACGGTTGTTATTTTCTTTCTTTGAATGCGATGGTCTCCGCGAAATCATTTATCTAACATAAAGATGTTGTTTAACTAATTCTGGGTCGCTATCGAAATTTGTGGTCACGACTTTTGAATCTCAACAACACTTTTCAAAATTCGCAGTCGCTTCTAAAATTTGCGGTTGCTAATTTCGAAGGTAGATTTTTATACTTCGAGTTTTTTACTTCTAATCACTTTTATTCAACTTCCAATGAGATTCTATCTTAATATATGCAAGAACAACACTTAAAATTAACATTAGAACCTTTCAATCAATATTGTCAAGATAAAAAAAGAGTCTTGACTTATGTTTGAATAATCTAGTTGAACACATCCTTCTCTTATGGTTTTGGCATGTCTTTTAAAGTATTGTTTTTAAAGTATGCATTTATCTTCTTTTTTGGTTGTTAACCCTTTAACAACAATTATAACTATAAACATTCAATATAAGGTTTGAACTTCTGTTGATTTTGGAATCATTCAAAACAAGTATACAATGGAGCAATCTTGAGATTAATAATTTGTTTCAACAGACATCACCACTATATGCACATGAGAGGCTTATGTTGACAAGCTTATGTTTTTTATTCATAATTTAATGAGAGGCTTCCATTGTTATCATAGTTAAACAAATATTTATTTGTACTTTTTCCCTTTGAGAATTTATATACGTACTTCATACCAATTTATTATCATAATTGAACTGATCTACTAATTTTATTTTTATTGTAAAATACTCACTAATCTTTTTAATTGATTGTCAAAAATTTTATTTTTCATAATTTATTTTTACTAATTACACTTAAAAATATTTTGTGCATTCACTAATTTGGCAAGTTAAATTTACGGGGAGCAAGATTCAATCAACTATCAATTCGAAATTTAATGTTAAAATACAAAAAAAAAAAAAAAAAAAGTGCAGAAAAGCGGAGTCTACATCATAAAAATACGGTGATCAAGTCAGAAAGAAGAGATTATGGAATGGTGACTAACGAGTAACAGATTTTCGTTTATAATGACAACTGCAGTCAAACCATTACTAGAAAAACTAGCAACAATATGAAAGCATGGATTTCAGTTTGCAAATAAAGAATTGTTTGAATCAAAGCTTAATCAAATTAACATCTATCAAGTTCTATACTTTTTTTTTTAAAAAAAAAAATTATTTTGTTGGCTTTTCATTTTTGATTTATTATACTTTGACTGTGGCTTTTACTTTTTTGCTCCATTTATATTTTTTAGCATCTTTCCACTTATTTAACTTAACTAGTTCCATAATTTTGAATTTTTAGTAACCATCATTCCGGTCCTAGTGTTAAGAGCTCCATTTATAAATTGCTTTGCTAAGAAAATCTGTTTTAGAGTAATTATCTTGTGGTCGTACAGTAAAAAAAAATTGTTTGGATGCCATTATTATAGTTTTATATTAAAGGTTTTTTTTATACAGCCTTATACTATAATGCTAACTTTTCTACCTCCAGCAATATAGTAGTTATTTATAGTAAAAACAATCTTTGTTTTTGTTTCAACTTGGGATTTTTTAAAAAAAATTTTCAATAGATACCATTGAAATTTTAACAAGCTTCATAAATCCAATATTTATAGAGAAAATAATTCTAGAGTGGTAGTTTTGAACTGTCCCGAACCTGTCCAAAAATAGTGACCTGAATCTTTACAAATCCTAAATTATTCTAAAATTTTTGAATCGAGCACTAGTCAACCCGGCAGGTCGTGTTAAAACTTATCCAAATTGACCAACCTGCACTAATTCAATTGACTTAATGATAATATTAAAAAAAATATTACCAAATATATAAAAGGTAGAATAATTAAAATAAAAAAGAAAAAAAATTATTTCAAAAAAATATTTATATTATTTAATTAAATTTAAATTTAAATCTAATTTTAATTTTGATTTTAATTTATTTAAAATATAACTAAAGTTATATATTTTAATAAAATTACTAATTTTATATTGTTTGTATGTGCCTAAATTATAATTTATTATTTAGTAAGAATGAAAATTATTTATTGTGATAAAATAATTTTCTCATAATTTTTTAAATTATTTACTCGAGTAATAGATATTATTATGATGATATTACTTTTCCTTGTATGTAATTTAGTGGGCACTATATTGTGTTAAAATATTATGATGAAAGATGGTATATCATAATTTATCTTATATCATCTTTTATTATGACAAAAAATTTTGAGTTAAAATTTTTTGGAATTAATGACTCATACAATTTAAATCTTTTCATGAATTTTTAATTATATATAAAGTTTCTCATTGAGTTAATTACATTTTAATTTGATGAATTGATTTCAATTATACCCCAACTTAAAATCAACATTTAATAAAGTGTACAATTATACTTAATTAACTTTTACATTTTTTCTATTAGTTCAATTAAATTTAAAATTAAGTTTAAATCTTACTAAGATAATATTTTTATTTTTAATCAATTTAAATATTTTTTCACAAAAATATCAATTTTTATTTTTATTTTAGTTCATAAATAATTAATTTTATACTAATTTCATGTTTTAAAATTATAATTTTTATTTTTATATATTTAAATAATAAACCAATAAATCTTTAATTTTTATTTCAAGGTAAAATTTTTTGAGAATAATCATATTCATCTCATGTAATTGATTTTACAAATATTTCTTAAAATTTTTTATTTTAAATGATTTAAATAATTTCTTATTTAAAATATATAAATTATTTTTTAAAGAAAGAATGAAAAAAAATATTTTAAATGAGAGATTGAGAAATTTATAAATTATAAATTTCAGATTTTTTTATTTTAAAATTTTAAATATAAAATTATTGAATAAAAGTATATAATAATTTTAATTAATTAAAAATGAGATTTAATTGAATAAAAATAAAAATATCATATTGATTAAGCTCATGTAATTGATTTTTTAAATATATCTTAAAGTTTTTATTTTAAATGATTTAAATAATTTATTATTTCAAATATAAAAACTAACTTTCTAAGGAAAGATTGAAAGAAAATTTTTTAAATAAGATATTGAGAGATTTTATGAATTATAAATTTGAATTTAAAAATGTATATATTTAAATATAAAAATTAAAAATTTCATATAAAAGTATACATAAATTTATTTAAGCAAACAAGGGTTAAATTGAATATAAAATAAAAGTATCATCTTAATTAAGTTTATGTAAATAATTTTTTAAATATATTTTAAAGTTTTTATTTAAATAGTTTAAGTAACTATTATTGAAAATATAATAATTATTTTTAAGGAGAGATTGTGAGATTTTATAAATTTTAAATTTTTTTAAACTAACTATAAAATTAAAATTCATCATATAAAATATAAAATAAAATTTAACTAAGAAAAATTAGATTAAATTGGATAAAAATAAAAATATCATCTTAACTAAACTCATGTGGTTAATTTTTTAAATATTTTTTAGAAGTTTTTATTTGAATAGTTTAAAATTTATTATTTAAAATATAAAATTAACTCTTTACGAAGGTTGAGATAATTTTTTTTTAAAAAAAAAAGAGAGACTGAGAGATTTTATGAATTACAAATTTTAAGTTTTAAATTTAAATGTAAAATTAAAATTCATCATATAGAAATACATAATAAATTTAATTAGGTAAAAATAGGATTGAATTGAATAAAAATAAAATTAGCATATTTATGAATTTCTAAACCAAATTTTAGATTTAATTGAACTAACTAAAAAATATAAGGATCAATTGAGTCTAAATATGCAATTTACTAAATTTTGTTTTTGATTTGAGTTATAATTAAAATAAATTTTATCAAATTACAGTGTAATTGACTCAATTAAAAGTTTGGATATAATTTAAAATTGTATAAATGTTCAAATTTTTTGAGTAATTAAGCTAAATTTTTACCATAAATTTTTAAATGATTTAATATATAAAAAACAATTTTCACAGTTTTACTTCTTTTTTATAATAATTGAAATAAATTTGATTTTTATGATAAAATCACATATTGAGATAAATCTAACTTTATCACACAAATTTTTATAATAATACATAAAATTTCTTATAATTAGTAATTTTCTATCGTTATACACTATATGTTTATTTGTAAATTAATTTAAATTATGATATATGATTTAAATATAATTTTATGTGAACTTAATTTAATTGTTTGTTTTCATTATATATAGTTATTTGCTTAAAAAATAAATTATATTTAATTTATTAAGTATTTCAATAAAAATAAAAAAAATTAATCAAGTTTTATTTTATATAAAATCTATCTTACTAAAAATAAATTTTTAAGTGAAAATTACTATTTTCTCTCTTAGTAAATTAGGAGAAAACATTGCATAAATAATAAAAAGTCCAAACAAACATTTACAAATTGAATAATAAATCACTCAATCTAACCGGAAAATATCATTTTTAAGAATAAATCTAAATTTTATTCAAAATCATTTCTGTTTACAAAACCTGATGGTTGACATGAACCCATATGAAACTTGAAGACAAGACCCAACCCAAAAACGATCCAAGCCGAAATGACCTAGTTCAACCAGTTTGTCACTTTCAATTAAGAGATATTGAACTGTTGATTAAAGAGTAATATATTTTTTAAGCAAGTATTTAAAATTTTCCGGTTCACGTTAACATGTTTTTTAATATTTATTCTTTATAATATTTTCTACAAGGACACGAAAATAAAAGTAACTTTGTAAGATAATTTCGATCAATCTCAGGATCTTTTGTTGTTATTATTACATCAACCGCAATCACTAAATATAATGGTAAGATTATTGCACAAATAACAAAATGATATAATATATGCAATATACTAGATGTTAATAGTAATAAGGCTAGTCTTAATTCAACATAGACAAAATTATCTCATTTTTATTTGTGTTATGTGAAGAAAATATGACGAGTGTTTCATATGTATTTTATCACATTTTACAGGAAGTTATTGTCTTAACAGTAATAACCTTTCTAAAATCTATTAAAATCTTGAAATTTTAAAGGTACAAACACTACTTCGAAGCAACGACATAATTATATATTTGTTTTCTTCTCTTCTTAATAAAACATTTGTACACAATATTCTTTATTATAAAATAATTAATTTTATATATTATGGAAGCTCCAATTCAACAACAAACAAATTGGAGTGGTCCATTCAGAACCAAACCAAGTAATAACTACTGAGGAGCAAATGTTTTCGAATTGAAAAAATTTGCAAGACACCATAGATATTACATATGAACAAAATCAAGAAGAATTAAATAATAGTAGAAAAAGTAAATTCAATAAAATATAAAAATAGAAATGCATTAACATAATTTCTCTTTTCCAGAATAAACTTGAATTCACTGTTGAAACAAAGATTGAAGAAATAGAGATGAAGAGTAAATGCTATTACATCGCTTGCAACAGTTTTAACATAAAGCTATATTATATTGGAGACAGTTACTATAAGAATTGTGAAAGAGAATGCATATACTCCGCAATTAGAGGTGATAAATAGATCAAATTATTTTTTATTAAGTTCTTTTTGGATTATATTATTTTTGAGTTAGGTTGGATTTGAATTTATTTAGATTTCAGATGGGTTTGAATCGCCTATTAAGTTTACATACAAAAATGATTTTGGATCAAGTTTCAGGTTTACACTTAAAAATAAAATTTCAAATTAGGTTGGATAATTTATTATTCATTTTTGTAAATATTTTTTTAAATATTCATTTAAATTCATTATTATAATGCAATATTTTCTCAAACTTATTATTATTATGTAATAATTTCTTATAATTGAATTAAATTCATACATAATTGAAAATAAAAAATATTTTAAAATTTTAAATAAAATTTAAATATTTTTAATAATTTAAATTGAATCATTTGGATTAATCTATGGATCGGATCAATATCATATTGACCAATGAATTTCACCAAAATAGGTCGAGTTTGACCTGAAAATTTTAAATCATTTCAATTTTTTTTTTTTGCATCAAATTAAATTTGAGTCTTTTTTTTTTTTTGGAGCAAGTTTCGAGTTAAATAAAAAATTGATACCACTGCCACAATTAAATACAAAATAAATGTTAGAGTGTCTAACATAGAACCAACATTGTATTCAAAGGTGTTAAAATCGCTCATATACTAAAGAAGTAAGGACCACAACAAAATTGAAATTTCAATATTAGTACAAAATTAATGTGGTAAGAGGCTAGTTTTCATAATCAAACTTAACAATTACAGCATTAAACAAGGTTGCCTAAGCTACAAATGCCAACAAAATATTTATACCTCAAGCTAGAGAATGATAATAAGTTACAGCTTTTTGAACTGATTGTTGGCCCTAGACACCAAGAATGAAGGGTTTAATTGGTGTATAAAAATTAAAACAGGAAAGGGAGAAGAGAAAAGAATAGAGATGAAATAAAAGATTAATAGTGGTTCGTGTATAAACGACCCTATATCCACTCCCCAATTCTTAGAGATTGGGTGTTCCACTATCTTTCCAAGGTGT
>CATIWR010417054.1:0-19308 GCA_949677035.1 Omphalea diandra | reverse complement strand
GAGAGAATCCCCAGAGATCTCAAACATAATATATATTTTTTATCTATATAGAATATAAATCACAAAATATATATATATATATATATATATATATATATATATATATATATATATATATATATTTGAATTCTATTCATTAGTCAGTTTTTAAAATTGAGATGCAACGAATTTTGACTTAATTACACTAAAATTATCTATAAAATTGCAAGTTCGAACACTTAATAAAAATAAAAAATAAAAAATGAAAAGGCCGTTGAGATGTCTTTCAATCAATTATTGGTGAAATTGATTAGTTTGGGTTGCAATTCGTGTACAGGCAGATATATTGTTACGAGGATACTGTGGTTGGAACTCTCGGCGGGCTCTGCTGGTTCTGGATCAAGTTTTTCCAAAGGTCTCGTCTTATGTTTTCTTTATACTATTATATTTGATAGAGCATATTCATAGCTTTTTTTTTTTGTGCCTATATATTGTCTAACAGTATAACTGACAAAACTATCTCTCACAACCCTCTCAATCTTTTCTAGACATGATCCATATTCCTCTCAGTCTCCTAAAATATCTGCCACAAACCTCATACAACACTAGTACCAAATAGAGCATTTTAATCATGTTATATTTGGTATATACTTGCACTTGAGGGCCTTGCTCTCCTTCATAATTTTGGTGCCTCAACCCTAAATTTTTCTGTCCCAAATTGGCACACTTCTGCAAAGATCTTTATGTTACACAAATCAACAAATGGTTACCTTACATTATGTTTTTATGAAATTTATTTATAAATTTACATTTGTGTATTTGGTATAAATGAAAATTCATTTGCAATTCTACTTTATTAAGTTCTTAGAATTGATTATAATTAAACCAAATTCTACTAAATTTTTTATAGAATTTGCCAATAAATTCTAAAGTTAATTTTTTTTATTACAATAAAAATATTCTTAGTTAAAATACTTTTTTTTCCTCTTTTTTCTTCTCTCTTCTCTTTCTTCTTCTCTCTACTTTATCTTTCTCTCTTTTTTCTTATATTTTTTTATATTTGTAAAAATTTATATAAAATAATATAAAATATTTTATTAAATCTTACATTTTGTAGTATGTCAAACATAGAAATTCATTTGCAAATGAAATAAATTTTAAGTTAAAATTACACCCAACACAACATTAAACAAAATTATCTAGCAACCTCACTAAAATACAAATTCACCAGGTTCACTCTACCTTCCGAATTCTTTAACCTTTTCACACTGGTGTTCAAATCTTCAACATTTCATATTTCCATTTATATAGATTTACAACATTGTATTTTCATTTTCTTTAGCACATGCATTTGACAATTTCAACACATATTATAATAACTTATATCAGTTTGGTGAATTCTACAGTAATATTTTTTATAATGTTAAATAATATGGTTTAATCCAACGGTAAATAATAATTTCATTTAATTCAACGGTATCTAATCTTATCTAATCCAATGATGAATAATAACTTTTATATAATCTAACGGTGAATTATTAATGATGGCGCTATAATGTAATAATGTAAATAGTACTGTAGTGTTCACCATATAAGTTTACTTTTAATAATATCTATGAAATTTAAACTCTAGTTTCCAGTCTTAGATGTGACTACTTTTTCGCTAGACTAAGACGCCATTATACTCTATTTGAAGTTTTGAATATCTGCATTGAAGGAAAAGTATATGACAATTATGCTAATTGTGTTTCTTTTGTCATTATTTAATTGCCAGCATATTCTTGCTTGAACTCTTTGGCAAGCATTTTCTCCTTCTAGTCATTTCTAGGAGTGTTAAATACTGATACTCTTTTTAATTTTCAATCAAGGACGCTGCTGTACAACCTGCACTGGTGATAGTCTATTTTGGAGGTAATGACTCAATCCATCCTCACCCGACTGGCCTAGGCCTCCACGTACCGCTTCCTGAATATATAGATAACATGAGGAAGATTGCTATACATCTCAAGGTAATCTTTCAATCAAGAGCGCACACTGATTTTCCTCATTACTGTTTATCCCAACTAGCCTAGTTCAGTGGAGCGATGGGGGTGACACTAGTTAGTCTGGGAAATTCTTGCATATACTGAGTTTATGTACAGAGACTCATATGAGGTGGATTTCACAAATATCATAGAATTCATAATATGTGTGTTGGTGTACATACAGTTAGTGTAGGCAAAAATTTTCCAGTTAGACAATGCTACATTTTCTGTCTCACTTGACATGTCATTGTGCAATTGGCAGAGCCTCTCAGATAAGACAAGAGTTATCTTTATGGGAGCTCCTCCTGTCAATAAGGAACAGATTGACAAAACTCTGGGGTATCTCCTGTTTGTTTTCTCCCGTTTAATGTCCTATTCTCCATCATGTTCATAAAATACCATCTCTCAATCCCAAACTAATTATGAATTGTTTATGAAACTAGTGATACACTTGACATTGTTCGAACGAATGAGAGCTGTCGAATATATTCAGAAGCTTGTTTAGAGTTGTGCCGTGAGATGAAGATTAAGGCCATTGATCTTTGGACTGCAATGCAGCAGATGGACGATTGGATGAATGTTTGCTTTACGTACGTCTCTTTACCAATTTCAGATATTGTAGAATTTAAGGGTTAGGGAGTAATGTGAACAAGCAATGGTTTAATAAATGCCGCTTCTCACCTTTATTCAGAGACGGAATCCATTTTACATCCGAGGGAAGCAAGATCGTTGTAAAGGAGATCATGAAGGTCATCCAGGAGGCCGAATGGGAACCAAGCCTACACTGGGCAGAAATGCCTACTGAATTCGCTGAAGATTCACCTTATGATCCAATCAATCGTGAAGGTGCCACAGTGAACGTCTCACAATTCAACTTTCACTGATCGGACTAATCTAATAAGCAGGCTTTCTTTTAAATAAAATAATGTTTCATTCAGACAATTGGAATTTACAGCACACTTTTCCTTAATAGAATTTCAGTGAATTCCGGGGTAAAGCAAGGGCAATTAGGCATTTCCGGCATCCAAAACTGCAGCCAAGGAAAGATATTCTGGAGCTCCAAAATGGACTTTAGGCGCTTTGCGCAGCAGTCAAAATTTCATGCTGACAAAGTGCCAATTTGCCTATTTAGACCTAATAACCATACTCATACAACTTGTCACTTGGTGTGAAAACAAGAGACGCGAAAATTAATCGCAACAAAAGTCAATGTCTTTCTGGAAAACAACTTAGCAGACAAAAATTTCAAATCGTGAAGTACATCTATGAACCCAAACAAGAACTTGCTACAAGGATGACAATAATAGAGAAGCATGAACACTGAATGACCAGTAAGATCTTTGTTCCCAATGGTTATATATCACATCCAAGTTATCCTTCTCTCACGTGTGCTAAAGAAAACTTGTACATTCCCAAGCCAGTGTATAACATTAACCAAACAAAGAATAATACATACAAAGAGGGATAAGACATGCAGAAAAAGCAGCAGAACTAATCATGCCACTCCCACCATAGCCGCCCAATTTACTCAGAATGATGTTAGCCTCTCTAAAACTTTGGACAGAAACAAAATTAGCCCATGAACAAACGTCCAAATTTGAAACAACACTCTCCAAGAGAAGATATTAACTGAAAACTCCGAAGGCTCCAAGTAGGTGAAAGCACTTCTGGTCAAAACCTGCTTTAGGAGGAAAGTTGGAATCTGCCACTTGGCTTTTTTCTTCTCCATCCCTAAAAGTTGCAAAAGTTAAGATCAATATCTAAACTCAAACACAGTACTGATGAAAATAACCAAGGCCAAAATGAAATTATAATAAAACAACAGAAATACTTACAAAGGCAGCGTAATACACAAAAGTTAAACCCGCTAGAACAATAAATGCAATTTGAAAAATGTTATACCTGTTATCCAATGGACATTATACCCAACAAGATTAGTAGAGCGTACATGTCTAAACAGAATAAACAATATCAGGGAATCATTTAAGTTGCAAGTTGCCACTCACTTGTACAAATATTTAATTCCCCGGAGAGACTGCAATGTGTGGCCAAAGATTTCCTGTGCAGCAGTTGCTTGAGCATAGTACCCAAATGCTGTAGCACAGAACTGAATCACACTGAAATTGCAAATTCCAACCAAAAAAAAAAAAGAAGATATTTGCATCATTAATTTCCAAGAAATTATAATTAAAACCACCCTTCCCATTCATTATATAACAAACAGAAACAGTTCATGAGCCAAAAATTAAACATCATTCCAAAGAAAAAAAGGAAAGAAAAAATAAAACAAAAAAAATGTAATCTGCAACGCATTGTGGATAGCTGGCATCAAAGCTACACATTTAAAATGTTATTGGAAAACTAGGTCCAAGATGCTCCCATAATAGATATAGATGAAAAGGGAAAAGGGTCATAAGGAGTATGAAGCATTTCAATTTGCATTCATGAAGTGAAAAGTTCGATAGAAAGGTTTTCACTGCCAAGGTTCATCATTGCCAATGCTTAAAAGAAAAAGGTGGATGTGATAATACCACCCTACACAAGTATCCAAGCTATTAAATATCACTTTAGGCAATAAAATCATGAAAATGTTCTAATTTTGACATCATCATACAGTAGCAACACCAAGGGATAATATCTGGAACATGTAAACTTTTTAAGGTAAAAGTTGCAAACCTAATGGAGCATAGAAGAATGAGTCCAACGTTGAAAAGAAACGAGTTCATTAGAGTGGCTCCCCACCTGAAGCACCAGTCCAATAGTTATCAAACTAGCATATGATTACATAGATATAGAACACAAGCTAAAAATCAACATTAAACTGCACCCAGAAAAAATATTGTTACTTCATGGGATGAATTGTGATGAAAACTAATCTCAGGCCCAACATCATTGCCCCAGCTATCACAGCAAGCAGAAGATAGCAGCAGAAGAATGCAAATGCAACAGTACCCAAAAGACCTAGCAAAATTGCAAAATACAGACAGATAAGATTCACCAATAAAAATGGGGAGAGAAATGTGAGGTTGAAAAAGAAATGAAAGAAATAAAATATTAAAAATTACCCCATATATCATCTAACTTGATGAAAACCTCATTCAGAAAAGGAGAAAGAGGTGGATCAATCAGCAAATATATGATAATATGAGCAACCCAAGCCACAGAAACAATCAAGCTAATATACAAGCAAACAAGAGCTTGTCAGTAAAATTTGAACAGGACCTGAAAATCCCTAAGGTGCTGAAGCAGCAAAATCACCAAGACTAGAAACTGTAAAAAACACTGCCACAATAATTCCCATTGATATGATTATTTTTACTGGAAAGAAAGCAGATGGTTTCTTAGGCTTTACAGATGAAAAGAGAAAAGAAACAATAAATGAGCACATCAAATAAGGAAAATGTATTCATAATTCTGTCAATTAAAAAATATAAAACACTCATTCCTAAGATCATAGGCAGAGATGTCGTTAAATGGCTCTACTCTTTTACTAGAATTGCAACCTCTAAGAAACAAAAGGGAACCATGTCTCTTTTGATTACCACATGCTACTTCTTATCCAAATTTCCAATTAAGGGCTCATATCTCTTCCTTTCATTCATTGAAGAATATCATTCTCCAGACCATGCAACTACATCCCTTAGTACGCCAACCTAGCAATAAGCATTATTAACTGAAACAGAATTCAAACCAAACCAACACATTTCAATTAATTTGGACCAGTGATTTGCAAACTCTGTTCACAATAATTTGTGAAATGTAAAAATAATAATAATGACATCAACAACAACATTCAAGTTTCCTCTTTGGTTTTGAAATCCTTGAACAAAACGCAACTAAAACTAAACCATCTTTCAAATTAGATGATATAATAGATTATTAACATCAGGTAGTCTTATCTTTTATTGTTTAGAATCTTTGTTGTATGTCTTTTAAGTGTACTTCAGTCACATAAAGAAACAAGTCTACATATTTCAAAATCCTTTCCTTGCTAAGCTGATAAGCTTCTCAGAAATTTCCAAAATCTCCTCTTTTCTTCTCTACTGTTCCAGAATGCTTTCTTCCTATAAGCCTCAACACATTTCCTTTTTTTTCCCCTTATTGTTCAGAATCTATGTTTTATTTGTCTTTTAAGTGTCCATCAGTCACATGAAGAACCAAGTATACAGAGATAAATTTCTAGATATTTCAAAACCCTTTCCTTGCTAACCTGATAAGCTACTAGGAAATTTCAAAATCTCTTTAATTTTGTACTGTTCCAGAATGTTTTTTCCCGGTAAGCCTTAATACATTTCCTTTTTTCCTTCTCAGATCTCCTATTATATTTGGTTGTTAACCTTGCACATATATTTTCATGGATTTAAAAATGAGTTTTTGTACTCGTAAAGCTGCATCTCAATAGGTCAACCATCATATCAACAACACAATGATGTACAAGTACTGTCGCCTTGTGGCATTCTCCAATGTTCAGCTGCAGGTCTATCTGTGTGTTGAAATAGCAAATCCAATTCCGCCATTATAGTCTTCCTTTGTTCTTGACTTTTAATTCATATTATCTTCCTTTATTTGCTAAAGAAAAGTGGCTCACCATGCTTTAAAATGAAAGTTCTCTGTGATGGTTCACAAGAGTCTAGATCATAAGTCACAACATCTTACTCATATGAGCTAGTCTTATTTGTGGGGTAAGGAAAATGAATGATTCAAAGAAATATAAGTTATAACGCAGGACGGGGTAAGATACAGAAAGCATCCAGATAAAAACCAGACTGAGGAATAGTAATAAGATAGCAGAGTGTCAGCACTTACCCTAAGATCCCTAACACAAGTTTTGCCAAGTACCCTAGAACAGTCAAAGCCCAAGCTGTCTCAGCCTGAAAA
Organism: Omphalea diandra; assembly: GCA_949677035.1. Taxonomy (NCBI): domain Eukaryota; kingdom Viridiplantae; phylum Streptophyta; class Magnoliopsida; order Malpighiales; family Euphorbiaceae; genus Omphalea; species Omphalea diandra. The sequence goes on along the minus strand of CATIWR010417054.1, from coordinate 12,427 downwards.
TAATAGTAAAAAAAAAAAAAAATTAATCAAGGAGAAGAGAGTAAAAAATCCAATCCCACCACATATTTGATCAACAAGAATCATCACCTTTTCTCCTTGAGGGTACATCTCTTCCAACAGTTTTACATCTTCTTCCAACTGAAGCAGCTCCTGCAAGTTTAAGCATCCATAAAAGTAAGTTTCAATGACCATTGACCACAAAAGGGGGATTGGAGCAAATAAAATGAAAAGTTAAATTGTTAATAACAAAAACATCACCAGCCAAATAATCATTAACTTGCAGATACAATAAATGCAAAACATCTACTCATGGCTTGAGCACATAATATGGTTGATATGAAGAAAGATATTATGCTAAACACAAAAAACAATGAAGCTACCCTATCTTCTGGATGGAACAAGAAACAGAATGAACAGATACATGTTGAAGAACTCCAAATTCTGGAGCAACTAGTCTCATAGCTTAAAGGTGCATCGCATAAAAAATAGCCACATGCTTTGAGGAGATATTGAAAGCTAGAATTCTGAAAAAGCAGCATCTTGTGTGTAGCACACTAAACATGCACTCAACCTGCTAAAACCAAAACTGCATACTCTGTGCATTATTACCTTCTCTACTGCCTTCACATTTTTACGCCATTTTCTACCCTTGGAACCACTTCTTTCTTCCTGATGGAGTGCATCAGCAGCTTTCTTCAATTCTCTGGCTTTCTTACCAAGTTCAGTTGCTTCCTACAGAATATCAAAAGCTGACAATAAGCATCAGATAATACAAGCAGCATATTGGTTCATATTTCCATACAGCAACATGACATCCAAAGAAAATCACCTTAATATACTGTGAGCGAGTGATAACAGCCTTCGGACGCCGAATAAAAGAAAATATAAGTCCCAATGGCAAAGAAGCAATACCGACACCTCCAAATATCTGTCAAATATTGAGAGGAACGTGATAAGAAGCATATTCATGCAAGCCACAAAGCTCGATGAAAACACAGTTACAACATTTTTATCCTTTTTTACATGGACAGTTCAAATTTATGCTACATGCACCATCCATATACTTCTAATACAATCTTTACTACTTCAACACAACCCATCAACATGTCTTAACCATTGGCCTTTGATCATGACATTATAAAAGAAAGTCCTCGAAACTAAAATCCGTATGAATGATCATATACCGCAAAAAGTACAGATCCAACAATTGTAGCCAGAGCAACAACATATTCAGGAAAAGTAGTGCGCATGGTCCAGGTTTTCTCCGAGGAAGCATTGGCCAGATATGCTGAGCACTGCAGCAAGCACAAATATTAAAAAAGAAAAAGAAGTTGGGAGATGGTACATAAATTGCACTGCAAACTACTGTGCCAAGAGTGAATGAGAGAGAATTATTCCAGAGTCATGGAATTAATCAAATATACAAAAAAAAAAGTTATGAAAACAAACAACCTGGCGTGTGCCACTTCCAATACACGGTTGGCTGCTAGAGAACTCCCAAGAACTAGGGATGGTAGTTGTGGTTGAAGAGAGGTGCCTGACAGTAAAGTCCACTTTTCCAACCAGCCCTGATATACAATCAAAGAGCATAACCTCAATGGAATACAAACATCACTACAGACGTAAAAACCATCACCATACCATTCAAAGCAACTGAAGAACATCAATGAAAGGCTTTAGAATCAATTAATGACATTCAAAATTTACATGGTTTAAAATCCTTAGTTTTACGAATAAAATTCCATATCCTAAGCTATATTCTTACTTCGCATTGCACATTTACCTAAATATCTGATCAGCCACATATAATTATCATTAAAAAGTTCAAAAATGGAGAAACGTACTAACCGTATAGAATGCCAAGCACAAGACCACATACAATGGCCGTAGTTATCACCCACAGTAACGCGCTTTTCACCCTTTGGCCAACGCTTCTGCAACCAAAAAACCGTACATCGGTTAACAAACCTCCAGTTATTACGATTAAGCAACCTAGGATTAGTTATAATTACAAAAGGAAAGACCAACTTGTCCTGGTCGCCCTCGTAGTAGAACATCGCGAACGGAATGATGAAGAAAACGAGCACGGCATCGATAATATAAACGGCGATCCATAGATCTTTCATCGGCAAGGTGAGATTACACGCACCATTGTATATTGCATGGCGACACGCCTGCCGGTTCGCCACGTCGGCAGGTAACATTAAGATTGAGATGAGAGCGACGGAGAGGCCAAAAACGACGACGAATTTGGGGAAATACGCCTGGTTCTTGTCATCTGGATGCTGGTAATTGACGAGGAGGTAAACATTGAAGAGGAAAACAATGATGCATACGACTATAGCGACGATCACAAGAGCGAGATTAAAATCGCCCATCGTTTAAGCTCTCGATTATTCGATCGAGAGATTAAAATGGCGAAAATTCAAAAAAAATTAGGGTTTCTTTTTTATTTTTCTTAAAATTGGATGTTTTTGAATTTAGCAGATCTGGTTTTGTTTGAAGAGAGAAGGGAAAGTGAAGGTTTGGCTCCGGTGAGATCGTTTGTTGAGGTGAATGACGTGTGAGAAGCATGAAATGACTGTTTCGACCTTTTTACAATGGTGTAATGGCGGGGTGGAATGAGCATTTGAGCATCAGGCACAAATACGGTTTGATTTAATTCAACAATTTGAAAATTTTTTAGGTCATATCGAAATTTTAAAAATAATGAATCAGTATTATTTCGAACTTTTTATTTGATTTGATTTATTTTTTTATAAATTTGAAATAGTTCGGTTTGATACTGATTCAAGTATTTGATTTTTTCAATTTATTAAAAACTAAATTTTATATTTTTATAAATCAAAATAAATAAATTTTACTTTTTCACTTTTAATCATTTAAAACTAAATAAATAAGTGATAATTTAATAAATTACAACTAATAATTTATATACTAAATATTAAATTAAAAATTTTTAATACTTACCACTAATAAATAATTAATAAATAGTCTAATTATTAGTAATATATACTAATTGAAAGAGTTCATTAATAAAAATAATATATATATATATATATATATATATATATATATATGCACACATGGTTTAGATATTGATTCGATTGTTTGAATTCAGCATGGAACTGTTTGATCCAAATCTCAATTTGAATGTTATAAAATCTTTAGAACCGTCTTGTTTACTTATTTTTAGTCATATTTGATTCGGAAATTTAAAAAAAAATTAGATGTTTCAGTTCTGACGCTAAACTAGTACAGTTCCTCGGTCTAATTTGAAATTTTTCATTTTCCATGCTCACCTCACAGAGTATATAAAGTGTGTTTAGGGTTAATGGTAATTGTGCTTTGTGCCCCGTGAGAAACATAAAAAAGTCTGTCCAAGAAAGACGAGCCATTTTATTGCAAAATTCCACTCATTTTAGACTTGTAAGGTTCGTACGCTCCGGAGTAACAAAAGGATGACCAAACCTAACAATGTCATTCAACGACTTCATTGTCATTATTTTAAGGAAAAAGTATTATTTAGTCCCTTGGTGCTAATCGGTCCATCTATTTTTAAAATTTAATGACTTCATCCCTAACATTCCATCCATTACTTTTGTCATGTTTTTCTATTAGTCAATTGATAAAAGAAAAAAAACCACAAATTATATTCCTAAAATACCCTTATTTTTAAGCCATTATTTTCCTTCTTCTACCACAGCCTCGTACCCATTTTCATTCACCAACATTTCAACCTATTCTTTTATAATATTGACTCTATATGAGAAGCTACAATAGCCTTTATTTTTGCAAATTAGGCTTCAACTTTATTGTTATTATTGACTTCCCAATTGAGCCTATTTTTGAATTAGGCTTCATTTTCATTAGTCGTGGGAGATGTGGTGAGATTGGGCACAATACCAAAACATTCAAAAAATAAGTGTCTTGTGATTAAAATACTTCAATGAAGGAAAGACCATTCAAATTAGTTGTGAATATCTCAATCTTTTAATATCTATATAATGTTATAATGTATTATATTTAACTAAATACGATTTGATATACTCATCTCAATCATTTCAAGTAAGGTCTATTGTAAATAAGAAAAAGGTAGAAAGTGAAATCTCAAATCCTGCTTTACCCTCCATTCTTGCTCAACCATCAAATCATGCCCAACCATCCAGTTCCAACAGAGCTTGCATTATCTAATGGATGCCTGATATAAGCTCTCATCCTTTTAGTGATTTCAATTTTTTATGAATGTTTTGAAAATAGGGTAGCAGCAAAGTGTTTAATGACACAATGTTCTGTGACATGTCACACTTTCCAAACTTTGAGACTGATGTACATGTCTTCAATTCCCAACCAAGCATAGAAGTTCCCCCAATGTCTCTATATACTCCAAATTAATATTCATTTTCCCAACCATAGAGTTGTAGAAATGATGAAGCAGAAATGCCCATTCAAGCAAAGCTTGTTGATAATGATGATCAATATAATGCATGGGTTTGGTAAGAGGTAAGCTATTTTGCATCTAATTTTTATAATTTTTTATATCCTTGATAATATTGCCTTATTATATTTTGCCGAAACGAATAACAAAAACAAAAATAAATAATTTTTTCAGTTAATTGAAATTGAGAAAAATAAGACAAGTGCAACAAAAAAAACCTCACTAGTCTATCACTAGGAACTTTAACCATCAACAAGGAAGCAAATACAAGCTTTCAACAATGTTACAGTGAGAGGACCAAAATAAATATGTCAGCAAATTCATCTAAGGATCCCATTCATCTTCCTAAAACTTTTGCCAGACCTTGTAAAGCATAATGCACCAATACTTGAAGTACCATTGATGGCTAAGAAGAAAATGAAGAAGCCAGATAGCACAATAGTGAAGAAGTACGAGGGGACAACAGTCAATGAAAAAGATTGTAATCTTAACACCCCAGTTCATTATAAGAGTTTTAGGATCAAGAAGTAGAAATGTGAATAGGCTTATATGATTTTTTGGATTCTAACATAGTTTTGGATCATTAAACTTATATGGTTTTGTGGATTCTAACATTATCATATTATAAGTTGATAGATGATGTGAGTAACTATTTTTTGTGCCATTGAACTATGTCTGTCATTTTCTTTATTTTGTTTACATATATGGTAGATAAGGTTCAATGATAATGCTATATTGTTTTCTTATTTAAATTATATTGAAATTCAAAATATTGATGTTCATATGACATCTTTTATCCTTTTATGCTTATTTTGTTGTTGTTATTGTTATTGTTGTTGTTGTTGTTGTTGTTATTCTTATTATTATTATTATTATTATTATTAGCATTATTTGTTGTTATTATTATTATTATTAATGTTCAGCTAACTTTCTAACTTTCTAATATTCAGCTATTATTATCTTCAGCTAACTTTCTAACCTTCATCTAACATTATTATTGTTATTATCATTATTAAGTTATTATTGTTGTTTATTAATCTTCACTACCATTCTAACATAATAAGTTAGGCTTCATATGTTATTAATAATTATTAATTTATTAGTAATTTATTAATAAGTTAATAAGTTAGGTTAATTATTAATAATTGTTATTATTAGTAAGTTGGGATTGCAGTATGTTGAAGACTAACTTATTAATAATAATAATAATAATAATATAACTAATAATATTCATAATAATTTCATTGTATTAAATTAATTCTTACAAATCCATTCCCTGCATTTCCATACATACACCTACAAAACATAACATTTCCAAATCTCAACTCCTAATTCCCCTTTCCTTAAATCTATTTAGCCATTATAATTTCCAACAACATAGCCATATAGGGAACCATTATCAAAACACCAACCCAACAATCCTTGGCCTTGTTTCCCAAATTTCTCTATCCATAATCAAAATAGATTTCCTAAGCACTTGTTTTAACTTCATCTCGGCATCCCTTAAACTTCTGTTTGCCAGCAACTTCAAGCTCAATCTCTGGGTCTTCATATCTGTTAACCCTCTTCATCAACAACATTATTACCTTTTTTGTTCTATCATTCATCAAAGCTTCCTCTGTTAACCAAACATCATACCATTTGAAGTATGTATAATACATCTAAAACCCTTATTACAGAGGAAACATGTAACTCACATCTAATTTTTATAGATAATTTAAATCAATGGTCATTGAAATTAAGGTCAAATTCTATTGTGGTAATAAAAAATTAATTTTGTATAATCAAGTCACTCAATTATGATTACTATTTCAATTAGAAAAATCGGGTCAAATTAAGAATGATGACTTGAAGACAATCACTACTTTTCCATATATATTCCGACCCCAGCTGAGTCATCCAATTTTATATGTAATAAAATTCATGTCATCATTCAGGTCACCAATTATTCTTAATTTGGCCAAAATTTGCTAATTGAAATAATAATCATAGTTGACTGACTTGATTAAACAAAATTAACTTTTTATGACCCAATAGAATTTGGCCTTAATTTGAGTGACGATTAATTTAAATTACCCAATTTTTACAGTTTCAATAATTAATCACAGCAACGCTTACCCCATAGTTTCTTATAGCTAAAAAAGCTCCTCATTGGATGCAGAGTCATCCTTGACATCTTTATTATTGATTCACGATCACAATTCCTAAGAGGAAATCCAAGTTGCATCGTATTTTGAATCAGGTTTGAGCTATAGTTTTTTATTTGGAAATTTAAGGCTTCAGCTCTATTTATGATTTGAGAATTTTGTTTCCTTCGATGTTAAAAGAAGTTAACTTCTATTTAATAGATGTTATCTTCATTTCAATGAGCAAGCAAAGGCATTTTCATCTTTTTAACATGTTAGTATTTAAAGTGTGGGATCCATTTGATGACTCAACACTGGTTTGCAAAGTCATCACCAGGGTTGTATTAGTTTGCCTGAAATTAGCACTAATGATTATAATAAAATTAATTACATAGATATAAAACTTTAATAATAAAATTTTTTGTAAGTGATCACAATAGAATGACTCATATAGTTAAGTGATCCCAAGCATAATTTACCTAAACAATAAGTCAAGGCAAAGCCACAAGTCACAATGCTTATCTTGTCTAAGGTGAACGACTTATGCATATTAGAACAGGTCTTTCAGCATGAAGAAAAATAGAAGATTTCAAACAAAAAATTGAAAGGTTTAACTTACCTTTATACAACCTCGTTGAACAACCTGTGCAACCTAATGAAATCATGTCAAGGATTTGATATGACTTTGTGCACATTGAAATATGCTCGTTCACCATGAATAAATTTTAGATTTATTATAAAAATGTTGGAAAGGACTAACCAAATATTGGATGATCAATTAGAAAAGCCCTATGCATCCTATGAAAAACTTGGAAGAATTCACTTAATGAGGAATGACTTACGAAGTCATAGAATAAATCAGTTGCATGGCCTTATTCAGCAAGAATAAAAATAAGGATTTTTAGACAAGAAATTTGAATGAACTAAAAGTATCAGGAACGACCTTATTATAGCCCTGCTTACTATCTCAAAAATTGAAGATCTTGCACACTTAAGTAAAACAAACTCGAGGCTCGTAGGATGGGAAAAATGCATTATCCTATTTATCATGAAGAAAATGAAGCTTTTGACATAAAATATTTGAGTGGACTACAAGTGTGTGGAATGACAACTTGGAGTAGTCCTGTTTATGAAGCTAGAATTTAAAAAGTCCATGAATAAGAAGTCCATCTATAGAACATGCTAGCTCTTAAAAAGAACAACCCTATACAACTAATGAAAATTCAAATTTAGCCAAACACAAATGATAGAATAGCCCTATGTAAAAGGAATGCCTCCATTCAATCTTAAAGACAACTAACACAATACATTTTTGCCTAGGAATGGGTCCATTCATATGAGTGAATAGACTATTCAAGTCAATTGGCTAGGCTTTCTAATATCCTCAAATTTGGTAAATCTATGATTCAACTAATGTTATATAAAGGATAACTTCTCATTTATGGAAAGTTAGAAGAAAAAGTTATAAAAAGGTCTTATATTCAAAAGTAATCGTCTACCTCTTCTTCTTATTTATTTTCTAAATATTTTATATATACTTTAATCTTATATTGGATAGCTTGAGCAATTTAGTGATTGATTCTCCATTATACAATCTTTATATTCTTTTATGTAAGGAACATCTTTAAGTTGGGTAACAAAACCTTTAAAGAGAATTGTGAAAAGCTTAAGATAGTGCTTGCAAATCTATATTGGAAAGGACTTTAAGATAGTGCTTGCAAGATCTATCTTAGTTAGGTTTTAAGTAGCACTTGAAAGTTTAGTTATAATGATATGAGTAACACTTGAAAGTTACTTGTTATAGTAAATTCTCCAGTAGTGACTAAAGGAGAGAACCTAGACTAAGATTGCATTGAACTTCTATAAAATTCGTGTATCTTTGTATGATTGTTTTGGCTACTTAAAGTTCACTAATTCCTGAAAAAATTATCATTAACCTATTCTTCCCTCCTCCCCCTTCTAGTGCTTTTTGGGACAACATAATTTTTTTTATCTCAAATGTAAATCCATAAAACACTCAACAATAATTTTAAACTAATATAAGCAAATATCGTAATTAGTTTCAAACTCCATTTAATTTACTCATTCCTCCTATAAAATGTAACAAAATCTTAGTAATGATTTTAATTTTTGCAAGTCCTTAAAAAAATCTCAATATTAAAAACTTAAAAGTGAAAACAAACTAAATTTCAAATAAATTATAAACTAGTCCAAGAAAAAGGAAAGAACTTTCCTTTCAATTACTCTACTTCGTAACTCAAGAAATCCTCATATTAGAACTCAAGCATAAATACATAAAAGGTAGCTTCTTTTTGTCACTAAAATGTATGTAAGCCATGCATTTTTGGATAAAATTAGGTAATGTAGATGACACATTCTGGGTCGAAATGTATTTTAGGTTGAGAGTAGGGTGAGGATATCACCATTGTGTTGCTCGTAGAATTCTAAAAGTTTGTTGCTCCTATCAATGACCTCATCTTTTAGAAAAGGTTTATCTAAAATAAGTGTGGGAATGATGCTCTGTAATGTTTGAGGCCTTATACTTGTCATCATAGAAGCCATCATATGTATTTGAGATTGCACTAAATCGATGATGTAAGGGTAGATTAGGTAATTTTAAAAGTGGATTAAGATTATGGTTAGAATTAGTGTTAGGGTTTAAGGATGAGGATGGAGGAATGAAAGAGGAAGCAAATGATTAGGATACCATGAGTGCTTATTATTGTTGTTAAGGGCCTTCTTTTTTAATGAAGGTTAAATAAGTCCTTTTACCATCGCATAATGGTATATTTTTCTTAACCTGGATAGAAAGACTATTATGATTTAATTAGGTTTTAAAAATAAAAGGAATGATTATTCATTATGTAATACTTAAAGGATTAAATAGTAACTTTTATTTCAAGAGCGAATTGTTTATGAAAATTCACTAATTATGACCTATATTTAAAAATTGAATTAGTTACTCCTCGTCATTTTATTTCATTAACTAATGCAATCTTCAATCATAAATGTGATAAATTTTCATAGTTAACAAAATGAATAACACTCACTTAACAAACATTCTAACAAAATGTATTGGTTAAAGAGATAAAATAATAAAACTAATTAATTCAATTTTTAGAATATAAGTCTTGATTAATAAATTTTAATAAACCTAAAGGTACACAATGTTTTACATTTTTTTAAAAAAAATCAAGCTTAAACTTAATATATTAGAGGCCTAATAATTTGTTGACTCAATTATTAGATTTTTATATGTTTGATTCAAAAAGAAGAAAGTAAAGGAAAATTTATAGTAATCAAGTATTAAATATTATATAATAAAGTTAACTATAAATATTTAACTATTAATATTTGAAATATTTATTACACTAATTGAATAAAAATTATTTAAATTTATATTTACTCATTATTATACTTGTCTTGCACGTAGACTATACCTCCCATGGAATCACATGAATTAGATTTATTTGACACTTAAAGATATAGACAATTTATTTATCTATTTATGATTAATGATTCATTTTACGTTTCAAATATTTTTAAATTCTAGTTAAAGAAACATTAATTATTTCAATTATTTAAGAATATAATTAATATGTTTTAATTTATATGAATATAATTTGACAATTCATCTATGATGGGAAAAAGCACGCAATCAAATCACTATAAAGAACAAAACAAATTAGAAAAAAATGAAAACATAAATTTTTTCATCCTAAGGCAAAGCATATGACCATAACCTGCATAACTAATATTTCTTTCATTTTTTTTCTCCTCATCTTATGTCTATTCTCTCTCTCTTTTTTCTCGTTTGCCATCACCGAAATTTCTTATGGATGACATCCTAATTTCCTTTAAAGACAACAATCTTACCATTTCACATTCATTTTTTTGTGCAACCTAGCCAAACCCTTCCCATCCCCTCTCCCCCAAATACTCAAATTATCTTATGATTTCTTTTTCATCGTGTAAGTGTTCTTCTTAACATCAATTTAGTCACAATAGAGTATAACAACATCATGAACAAAAGCATAATCGATAATAGAATTTATGATTGCAATATCGAAGATGATAATGATGATTGGAAAGGCGCATAGAGTATGAAATTTATATTAGTAATTTGTTTGATGTTGCTTATAATGATAGGGATTGATTTGGTGTGATAATTTGCTAGGGTAGCATTAGGCCTAATTGAGCAGGAAGAAATTGAACAAACATGATTGAACTTTGAAAATTTTCCATTTTTATTTTAAATTATTTTTATGTTTCATGGTAAGTTGATAATTAAAAATAAAGAAATATTGATCATGAAAGAGATGATGATTGGGAATTTTTATTTTCGACTAACCCATCTCTCCTTATTCACATCACTCTTTATACACTTCATCACCATTCTCTAATTTCTCTGTTTGTTATATGCATAAGTACCCTTATTAAAAGCAGGAATGGTGAAGTCAATAATGTCATAGTGAAAGGTGGAGATGGTAGTAATAGTCTAGAAGAGGAAAGCGATTTGGTCAGAGACATAATTGTCATGGTCTAAGAGGATATTTTTATATTATTGTACGAGATTTATAAATAAAAAGGGAAACGATTAATCATATATGTTGTTGTTTAATGGGATATTATGATTTTTTCTTGTAGGGAGAAAGTTTTTTTTAGAGATAGTTGTTTTGATTATTGATTTTTTTTGTTATTTTGGTAAGAAAAATATTATTTTTGGCATTTTTATTGGCATAATAAAGAAATTACTATTTATGTTGTTGCTAATCAAAATTAGAAGTTGTTAATTTAATTATTGTTATTTTTTAAGATTTATTGAAAGAAAAATAGAGAGAAAAAGAGATGAAAAGGAAGAAGGTGAAAGTTCTATTTTTTATTCATTTTATTTTCTTTTATTATAATTAAGATTTACGTTCACTTAATGTGTAGAATACACTCTTACACTTTGTTTGAAAAAAATGTGAGAAAAGAAATGACAAAAAAAAAAAAAGAAAAGTGGGAAATAAAATAGAAAAGTAAGGGTAAACCCCTTTCTTCATCTTATTTAGAAAGATAAGAAAATGAGAGAAAAAATAATAGAGAAAACTTATTTTCCTTGTTTGAAAAATTATATAAAATGAAAGAAAAAAGTTTTGAAAATTGAAATTACTATTTTACTTTTCACATTAATCTATAGTTAACCTTAAAAAAAAGAGTTTAATATGAATCTAAATAAATTAAAATTATACCTCATGCATTATTCTCCCTAGGCTTGACATTCATATATTAAAATTTATTTCATTTAGCAAGAATTATGAAAGTTTATTTGGCACATCAAGAATAATAAAACAAAGAACCTTTTTTTACACATATAACAATAAACAAATAAAATAATTTTGAATTTAAACTGAAAATAGATTACAAAAGTTTAAAAAGAGTGGATGAAAGAAGGTTATTTAATGGGTAAATTGATAATTATATAATAAAAAGGCTTAATGATTCAAAAAAACTCAAACCTATATGCGAATTTTCAATTATATCCAAAACTTCTAATTTTGTCAATTATATCCTAATTAATATGATACTTTTATTTTGTAATCAAATTAATATCATTTTTGTTTAATTAAATTTACTATGTCTTTAATATAATAAATTTTAATTTTATATTTAAAATGAAAATTTAAAAATTTAAATTTATAATTCATAAAATCTTTCAATCTTTCCTTTTTTTTTTTTACAAAAAATTCTCTCAATCTCCTTAAAAATTAATTTTTATATTTTAAATAATAAATCATTTAAACTATTTAAAATAAAAATTTCTAAAAAATATTTTTAAAAATAAATGCATCAACTTAATTAAAATGATACTTTATTTTTT
>CATIWR010416998.1:0-15497 GCA_949677035.1 Omphalea diandra | reverse complement strand
ATAATATATATATATATATATATATATATATATATATATATATATATATATATATATATATATATATTATACGTATATTTAAATCATTTTTTCTTTATAAAAATTATTCTTATTGAAATTAAATCTAGAATTCAAATAATATCACAAATAAATATATTTCAATGACTCAAACAGTTGTGGTTATAGGAAAAATAAAATTTATAAATTTTGGGATGTTACATCTAAACTATGTGTGATAATGTAAGTGTTAAAAAAAATAGCTCATAATCAAAGATAGTTTATATTCAAATTTTCAGCAAAGTAGAGCCTGCGATACAATTCAAATTTATTGAAAAATTAAAAATTTGCACAAAGGGGCATTTATGTAATTTCCCTAGGACAATTAGTTCCAAGTATAAAAGGATTAAAACTCTATCCTGTAACAAGTTATAACAGCTATTATTCTCTCTTAGTAAGAACAAATTGAAATGTCTTATGGATGTAGGGGAATTATCGAACCACGTAAACTTTTATGTCTTGTGTGATTGATTTCTTTTCTCATTAATTTTCTATTCATAGATTAGTTTCAAATTGAACTTTGTGACTCACAGGTTCTAACAAGTGGTATCCAAGCTTTAGGTTAGGATAAGTGGATTGGGAGCGCATGCTACGTTTGACAAGTTTGATGGCAAGGGGAATTTCTCTATATGGTAAATGAGAATGAATAATCTATTAATTCAAATGATGGTTCATAAGGCTATAAAGGGAACACAACCCACAAATATAAAAGAAGAAGATTGGCAAGCCTCTAGTACAATTCGAATGTATTTAACGAATTCAATTTTGTATGACGAAATCAATAAAAAGACAACAAAAGATTTATGGATAAAACTAGAGAGTTTATTCATTCCAAAAGCATCACCAACAAGCTATTCATGAAGCATGATCTATTCTAGTTTAGAATGGAAGAAGGTGGAGACCCAAGAGATCACATAGGCCAATTGAATCAAAATGTTAGTGATTTATCATGCATGGATGTGAATTTGGATGATGAGAACAAAATGTTATTGTTTAAGTGTTCTTTGAGACTATCATTCAACCAATTCAACATAACATTGTTATATGGGAAGGAAATAATAGACTATGATAAGGTGGTGCAAACTCTTAAGTTTCATATATCAATGCATAAGTTGAAGATAAAAAAACTCTCAAATTAAGGGTTTATCAATTATTTTAGAACGCAGTAGTGGCAAAGGAAGAAACAAAGAACAAAAGAAAGGAAAATTTAGAGCTACGTCTAAGTTAAAGGTGTCGAAGGAAGAATGTTTCAAGTGTTCCTAAAAGGGTCACTAGAAGAAAGAATGTCTTTTCTTAAAGAATCAATGAGTTATTAAGAAAAATATAGCTTTGAGTTTAGCTAGTGTTGCTACAGATACTTCAAAAAGGCAAATCTTATGACACTCTTGACGAAAGGTAATGACTCATTATACATATAAAGTTTAAACTCTATGGCTTCATCACATTATAATACACATAGAGATTGGTTCTATAGTTATAAGACTTATAATGCTAGTAGTGTAACTCTAAGATATGCTTGTAAGGTTATGGGGATTGGAAGTGTTAGAATTAAGATGTTTGATTGTAGAGTTAAAACATTAGAGAATGTCCATATTCCAAAATGGAAAAAAAAAAAATTAATCTTGTTAGGAAAATTAGATAAGACATTGCATGGTTTTCAATAGCTTAAGGTAGTGGAATTCTTAAGGTTTCCATAGGTGTTATGACTGAAATAAAGGATATATGGATAAGAAAGAGTTTGTATAGACTAGTGGGTAACACAATTGTTAACAATGGATCTACATGTTCATCAATAGAGCTTAGTTCGAATGCTCTAAACTCTAACATATACGGTTACATCATATTAATGCGTAAGATTTATAAGAAATTCATAAGAGGACATTGTTGAATGGGGTTATAAGGTGTTAGTTTGGCTTCTACAAATTTTGTCTTTATGGTAAATAGAATAAAGATATGTTCGACTAGGTTGATTTAACCTAAGTCATTAACCTCTTTTGATCTTGACAATAGAGATTGATCAACTCTAATACTTTCATTTAGTGTTGTTTTGTAGATTATAAGTTATTAAAAGTTTGATGGAGTTTAAAATCTCCAAACTTGTAAAGATTGCTCTAATTCGCGGTATGTGTATGGTAAATCGCGATCGCAAATCAATCATAAAAAAGGATGAAGCTAGGACAGAGGAAATCGCGGGCTATCTCACTGTCGTGAACCAAACAAAGATTGCTAAGCCTTTGTCATAGAGGAATTCGTGATGAGTGTCACGTTTGAGTCACGACCATGACTTTTATAGTGACAAAGGAGGAAACCGAAACCACAACCACAACCACAACATGCCAAGTGTTCTAAGTGTCAGTGCAAAGATAAAAATCATGAGGGCAAAAATTTAGTAGCGATCGCGACTCAAGGAGTAGAAGTTTCCTCTTCAAACAAAGGAATTTAAGGTCTCAGTTGTGCCTTAGGCATTGTTGTCTCGCGACCGTGACTTTTGAGAGTGGTTAGAACACAACGATTATATTTTTTTGGATGACCAACGAAAAGCTGACACGTGGACTAGTCGTTAGACACAAACATAGTTTTTCATCGAAATTTTTGGCTCCTCTATGGAAATTGAAAATTTGCAACCTTGAAAAGGTAGTAGCAACTGCAACTTTAGCCTAACAAGTATTTAATGCTGAATCTGCCTAGCACATCTTGGAGATTTGTTGATAGTTTTAGTCCAACATCTCTTTGGTGTATATGAGCTATAAATACTCCACCAAACAAATGTAAATGCAAGAAAATTCAATAATTTGTAACAATACTCTTGCTAATTTGTTATTCATTCCTTTAATTCTTATTTATGCTTTAATGATTACTTGGTGTGATCAATAAACACCATTGTAAGAGGTTTTAGTGTGAGCCTTGAAAACACTTATAAGAGGTTTTAGTGTGAGCCTTGAAAACATTTGTAAGAGGTTTTTTGTGTGAGCTTAGAGAACACAAGTTCTAAAAGTTTGGTGTGAGTTTGGAAACACCTATTTAGTTGAGTGAAACACCTAATTGTAGATAATTGGAGAGTGGACGTAGGGTTAGTTAACACCTGAACCACTGTAAACACTTATGCCAACTTCCTTATTCTCCTACTCATTTTCTTAAACACATTAATCCTCCTTTTAATTTTCAAACTGAGCACCAATTTAATCCCTCTTCTTGGTGTCCAAGGCCAATAACTGGTTTCAGAGCCTAGTCTCACTAAAAATCTTAATTAGGTGAGTAAAGATCATGGCACAAGATGAAATCCACTCACACCTCAAGCCTTACTTTGATAGAGTTGACTATACTCGTTGGAAGTATAGAATAGAGATCTATCTTAATACGGATGTGGTAGATCTTTGGGATATTGTGGTTAAAGAATGGAAGCCACCCACCAAAGTGGTGGATGAGAGTGAAAAACTCATTTCTAGAGAAGAGTGGGTTGAAGCACATAGAAGATTAAATGGCAAGAACAAGAGAGCCATGACAATTCTTCTAAGCTCTCTCTTAAGAGAAGAGATTGGAAGAGTACAACATTGTTAAGCAACCCATGGGATATGAAAAGCTTTGGCGAACTATCATGAAGGCACTACATTGATGAAATCTAACCGGCTAGAGATGTATGTGACGGAGTGAGAGTTGTTCATGATGAAGGTGGATTAAAGCATCACCAACATGACCAATAGACTCCTAGTAATCATCACCAACATGAAGAAGTTTGGCAGGATTCTCACAAATCATGAGGTAAACTCCAAAATTTTAAAGTTTTTGCCCTTGAAAAGTTTGGTGCTGAAGTGTGCAGTCTCCAAGAATGCAATCTGAAAATGGGGAAGCTGCTAATGGATGTCTTGATAGGAAAACTCTTAATTCATGAGTTAGCCTTAAAAAAAGAATGAGGAGATGAAGAAAATGAGGGGCCAAGGAGAAAAATCTGAAAAACATGAAAAGAAAACCTTGGCACTCAAGTCCACTTCTAAGGAGAAGGAAGTGGAGATTAGTTCAAGTGAAGAAGAAAGTGACAAGGAGGACGAAGAACTAGCAATGCTCTCTAAAAGGACCAAAGAGCTCATTAGAAAAAAAAAAAAGGAAAGAAGAAACTTCAAGAGAGCTACTCCTAATTCTAAAGAGAGATAAATCGAAGTCACTTATTATGAGTGTGGCAAGCAAGGCTACATCCAATATGATTGTCCCAAGCTAAAGAAAAAGAAAAAGAAAGCGAACAAAGAGAAGAGAAAAAGCTTTAAAGCCATTTAGAATGATAGCTTAAGTGAGGATGAAGAGGACCAAGAGATTGCCAACATATGCTTCATGGCTCAAGAAGACTCTCCTAATGAGGTAAACATTTCATCTCATTCTTATTCAGATTATGATAACTTAGATGATATAGATGAAGAGCTTCTAGAAGCCCTCACTATGAGATGTGACAAGTATAAGTCATAAATGAAATCTTATAAGAAAAAATGCTCAAAATTAGAGGATGATTACAAATCCCTTAATGATCTTATAAGTGAATTGAGGACTTCAAATGAAGAACTCAAAAAATCAATGGAAAATATTTCCAAATCATCTTCATCATTAGCTTCATTAAGAAAAGGGAATGATTCTCTAAAGGGAGAAGTCATTAAGTTTAGAAGCTCTATCTCTAAATTTCATAAGGGTAAGGAAGCTTTAGATAAACTCATAGTATCATAAAGGCCTCCCTTAATTAGACATGGTCTAAGATTTAATGAAGCCTTAACCTCTACATCTACACTTACTACATTTGTTAGAGCACTTAAACTTCAACTATTGAGGTTGTTGGGAAGAGAGATGCTCCTAGCACTAAGCCACCTATGCCTAACGGCAAAGGTAAAGCCCTCCAAGGCTCATGAGCCAAGGCTCAAAGAGCAAATCATGCTTATATGTACAACAAGAAGAATGCACAAACACATAAACATAAAAAATTCTTGTCCACTTCTCATCACTCATACACTTGCATACATTCCCATAACTAAAGTACAAGAAGGCCTCCTACTCATATTAAGATTATGCATAAAAGAAAGACTCATAAGTCTAAACTCCAATGTCATTATTGCATGAGGTATAGACATATTAATATTTATTGCCACATTAGGAAGGCTCACCTTAAATTAGAGGACCCTCCCCTGGGACCCAAGTATGCTTGGGTACTAAAGAAGAGATGATTTATTTATGTTATGCAAGGATGTTTGGCGGCCACTAATGAATCAAATAATTGGCATGTGGATAGTGGATACTTAAAGCATATGATGGGCAATAGGAAGTTATTCATGGCCTTGAAAGAAAAAAAGGTGGCAATGTCACATTTGGCAATAATGCCAAGGGTAAGGTAATTGGCATTGGAACCATTGGTCAGAATGGTTGCTCCTTAATTAATGATGTTTTGTTAATTAATGGATTGCAACATAGTTTGTTAAGTGTAAGTCAATTATGTGACAAAGGTAATAAAGTCACCTTTGACCCTAGAGAATGTCAAGTTACCATATTAGTGGATAAAAGGGTTGTTTTCAATGGTGAAAGGAAAGGCAATACCTACTCAATTGACTTAGACAATTTGGCTAACCAATCTTTCAAGTGCCTTATGTCTATTAGTAATGAAGTTTGGCTATGACATAAAAGGCTTGGACATGCTAGCAAAGAACTCTTACAAATCTTATCTAAAGGAAAGCTAGTGGAAGGTCTTCCTAAGCTAAGTTTTTCAAAAGACAAGAGATGTGGTCCTTGCCAAATAAGAAAGCAACATCAATCTTTTTTTAAAGCTAAAAATGTTGTAAGTACATCTAAACCTTTCCAACTAATTCATATGGACTTAATAGGACCTACAAGGAGTGCTAGTTTAGGTGGAAAACATTATGCACTAGTCCTAGTTGATGAGTATTGTAGGTTTACTTGGGTATCCTTTCTAGCTCATAAGAATGATAGATTTGATTCTTTCAAAAGCTTTACAAAAAGAATTCAAAATGAAAAGAGTTATTTCATTTCTTCTATAAGAAGTGACCATGGAAAAGAATTTCAAAATGAGTCTTTTGAAACTTATTATTTGGAGAATGAGATTTTTCATAACTTTTTAACTCCTAGAACACCACAACAAAATGGTGTTGTAGAGAGAAAAAATAGAACACTAGTAGAAATGACTAGAACTATGCTCAATGAGTATTCTTTTCCAAATTACTTTTGGGCCAAAGCCATTAATACTTTATGTTCTATTGCAAATAGAGTTTTTAAAAGACCCATTCCCAATAAAACATCTTATGAGCTATGGAATGGTAGAAAACCGCAAGTGCTATATTTTGAATACCAAGGATAATCTTGGAAAATTTGATTCTAAAACTAATAAAGGTATCTTCTTAGGTTATTCCACCTCTAACAAGGCCTATAGGGTTTTTAACAAAAGTTCAATGGTAGTTGAGGAGTCTATGAATGTAGTTTTTGATGAGTCTAGTAAACTTGATCTTAGGAAGGTTCCTTTGTTGATGATCTTGTAGGTGACTTTGAAAAATTAGGTGACTTTGAAAAATTAGAGTTGGAGCTCACTACAAGAAAGAAGGATAAGGATAAGGATAAAGATAAAGGTGAATCATCAAGAGTGGATGAAGAACCACAACATCAACAAAAAGCGTTGCCAAGTGAAGATCTACCCAAGGATTGGAGATTCTCTAAGTATCACCCCAAAAGACTTAATTATTGGTGATACATCAAAGGGTGTAAGTACTAGATCTCAACTTAATCTTTTAGATAATAACCTTGCCTTTGTTTCTCAATTTGAGCCAAAATCAATTGGTGAAGCTCTTGATGATGAAAGTTTAGTGATTGCTATGCAAGAGGAACTCAACCAATTTAAGAGAAACAAGGTATAAGAACTTATTCCTATGCCCAACGAATACCCTATTGTAGGTAGCAAGTGGGTGTTTAGGAACAAATTAGATGAGCAAGGCTTCATCACTAAGAATAAAGCTAAATTTGTTTCCAAGGGTTACAACTAAGAGGAAAAGATAAACTATGATGAAACTTTTGCCCCCATTGCAAGGTTAGAGGCCATTAGGATTCTTTTAGCCTATGCATGTCATATGAATTTTAAACTTTTCAAATGGATGTTAAAAGTGCTTTTTTAAATGGAATTATTGAGGAGGAAGTTTCTATTGAACAACCTCCTGGTTTTAAATCTCATAGTTTTCCAAATTGTGTTTTTAAATTGAATAGAGCCTTATATGGGTTGAAACAAGCTCCAAGAGCTTGGTATGAAAGGCTTAGTGCATTTCTTTTGAAAAATGATTTTGAAAAGGGAAAGGTGAATACTACCTTATTTATAAAAAGGCATAAACATGATACACTTATAATACAAATTTATGTTGATGATATCATTTTTTGTGCTACTAATGAATCTCTTTATGAGAATTTTGCTAAGAGTATGACTAGGGAATTCGAGATGAGCATGATGGGAGAGCTCAAGTTTTTTCTTGGTCTACACATCAAGCAAACCAAAGAAAGGTTCTTCATCAACCCAGCTAAATACACCAAGAACATACTCAAGAAGTTTGGCATGGATGGATGCAAAGTAGTAAAAATAGCCATGAGTGGTATGATCAAACTAGACAAAGATGAATCGGGTAAGATAGTTGATGAAAAGAGATACTAATGTATGTTCGGTTCTCTACTTTATCTCACTACTTCAAGACTTGATATTATATTTAGTGTATGTATGTGTGCTAGATTTCAGTCCTGTCCCAAGGAATCACATTTAAATGTTGTCAAAAGGATTTTTAAATATTTATATGCACCTTACACTTAGTGTTGGACTAGGGTGGTTAATCCTAAGTCTTAGACCTCTTTTGATCTTGACAAAGGGGATTGATCAATTCTAATATTTCAAATTAAGTATTGTTTTGTAGTTTTTAGTTAATCTTTACATTAAATGTTGGATGAAGTTAAAAAATCTCCAAAGTAAGCAAGTGCTTTCTAATTCATGACCGCAACTTGATAAATCGCGATCGAGAATGAGACCAAGATAGGTTGATAAAATGGACAGACGTATTCGTGTGCCACTTCTCTACTGTGACCATTTCAAAGAAAGGAAAGTCGGAGTCACAGACAAATTCGCAGTGTAAAGCTTGCCACAGTCGCGACTGTAAATTTCGAAGTAACACAAGATGCAATCAAGTCCATAACCATAACTTGACAAGTGTCCCAGGTAAACATTGGAAGTCAAAAATCGTGATGGGAACTTGTTGGTAGCAACTGCAAACCCAAAAGAAAAAGATGAACACATTTGGCAAAGGAATTCGCATCTAGAGTCACGTCTTGTACAAGATAAATCGCGACTGCTACTTTTAAGAGCAGGTGAAAGGCAACAACTATATTATCCGAGTGAACTAATGAGAAGCTGCCACATAGACTAGCCATTAGACACAAACGGGGTTTTCCTTGTGGAATTTAGATTTCGCGACTGCTAACGAGTAGTGGTGACCGCGAATTAAGACTGTCAAGCATTTAATGCGAATATCCATCTTGCAAACTTTGATATTTTTGTACCAGTTTTATTGCAACATCTCTTTAGTGGGTAGATGCTATAAATACCTCACCAAACAGATGTAAACACAAGAGAATTGATAACTTTGTACCCAAACTCTTGTAATTTTTCTACTCACTCTTTTCTATTCTTTAAGTTATTGTTGGGTGTGAACATAAACACCAATTGTAATAGGTTTTTGCGTAAGCCTTAAAACACAAGAGAGGTTGTTGTGTGAGCTTGTTAAAACACAAGTGTAAAGATTATTGTGTAAGCCTCAAAACACAAGTGTATAGGTTGTTGTGTGAGCCTTCAAAACACAAGTGTAAAAGTTTGGTGTTAGCTTAAAAACACCTTTGAAAGATAGTGGAACACCCAATTTCTAAGAATTGGGGAGTGGACGTAGGGTTGTTTACACTCGAACCACTATAAATTGTGTGTTTCTTTCCTACTCATTTCTCTTATTTCTTTTCAATTTTAATTTTTATACACTAATTCAATCCCTTCTTCTTAGTGCCTAGGGCCAATAAGTGGTATCAGAGTCAAGCTTCATAATCAAACCTTCATTGGGTGAACAAAGATGATGGCACAAGAAGGAACCCACTCACAACTCAAGCCACACTTTGATGGAACAAAAAGATTTTACAAATGAGGTAAGTATTTCTTCCCATTCTTATTCTGATTTCGAATTTGATGAGATAGATGAAGAGCTTCTAGAGGCTCTAACCATGAGATGTGGCAAGTATAAGTCACAAGTTAGAACTTATAAGAAAAAGTGTTCAAAATTAGAAGATGAATACAAGACTATTAATGATCTTGTAAATGAGTTGAGAACTTCTAATGAAAAACTCAAAAACTCAGTAGAAAAACTTTCCACATCATCTTCTTCAATGGCTTCATTAAGAAAGGAGAATGACACTCTTAAAGGATAACTCATTGAGCTTAGAAGATCAATCTCTAAGTTTCATAAAGGAAAAGAAGCGTTGGACACATTGACTGTGTCACAAAGACCACCTCTAGTTAGATATGGTTTAGGCTTCAATGGAGCCTCCTCATCATCTCATACCACATTTATTAGATCTTAAGAACCTTAAACATCTAGCATTGAGGTAATTGGGAAGAAAAGTGCTCCTAGCCCTAAGCCTAAGGGCAAAAGGAAGACTCTCCCAAGCTCTAGAGCTAAGACTCAAAGAGCTAATCATGCCTACATTTACAATAGAAAGCATGGTCATACACATAAAAACTTTTCTCCTCCTACTCATCATACATGTTCATGCATGCATTCATATGACCAAGGTACGAGAAGGCCTCCTACTCATACTAAATTTGTGCAAAGGAGAAAAACTCCTAAGTCTAAACTTTAATGCCATTATTACATGAAATTTGGACATATTAACATTCATTGTTATATTAGGAAGGCTCACCTCAAATTAGAGGACCCTTCATCTTCTAATCCCAAAGGACCCAAGTATGTTTGGGTACCTAAGAAAAGGTAACTTACTATTGTTGTGTAGGGGATTGTGGCAACCACCAAATCAAGCAATTGACATGTTATAGTGGATATTCCAAGCACATGACTAGAAATAGAAAGTTATTCACAGCATTGAAAGAAAAAGAAGGCGGAGATGTCACATTTGCTAACAATGTCGAGGGTAAGGTAATTGGCATTGGAACCATTAGTAAGGATGGATGTTCTTTAATTGATAATGTTCTTTTAGTTAGTAGCTTCCAACATAATTTGTTAAATGTAAGTCAATTGTGTGACAAAGGTAATAAAGTCACCTTTGATCATAGAGAATGTCGAGTCACCACTTTAGTGGATGATGAGGTTATTTTCAAGGGTGAAAGGAAAGGCAATACCTGCTCAATTGATTTAGACAATTTGGCTAACCAATATTTTAAGTGTCTTATGTCTTTGAGCAATGAAGCTTGATTGTGGCATATAAGGCTTGGGCATGTAAGAATGGATCTTCTTCAAAGCCTATCCAAAGGAAAATTAGTGGAAGGACTTCCCAAGCTAAGTTTCTCCAAAGACAAGACATGTGGTGATGCCAAATAGGGAAGCAACACCATGCCTCTCATAAGGCCACAAATGTTGTAAGTACATCTAGACCACTTCAACTTATCCATATGGACTTGATAGGACCTACTAGAAGTGCTAGCTTAGGTAGAAAACATTATGTACTAATCCTTGTAGATGACTACTCTAGGTTCACTTGGTTATCTTTTCTAGCTCATAAGAATGATTCATTTGATGCTTTCAAAAGTTTAGCAAAAAGGGTTCAAAATGAAAAAGTTACTTCATATCTTCTATTAGAAGTGACCATGGAAAGGAATTTCAAAATGAGTCATTTGAAAATTATTGTTTGGAGAATGAAGTTTTTCATAATTTTTCAACTCTTAAAACACCAAAATAAAATGGTGTTGTAGAGAGGAAAAATAGAACTTTAGTGGAAATGGCTAGAACAATGCTCAATGAGTATTCCTTACCAAATTACTTTTAGGCCGAAGCCATTAATACCTATTGCAAATAGAGTTTTCAAAAGACTCATTCTCAATAAAACTTCTTATGAGCTTTGGAAAGGTAGAAAACCCAAGATCTCATACCTTAGAGTATTTAGATGAAAGTGCTATATTTTGAACACCAAGGATAATCTTAGGAAATTTGATTCCAAAACCAATGAAGGAATCTTCTTAGGTTATTCCATCACAAGTAAAGCATATAGAGTCTTTAACAAAAGTACAATGGTAGTTGAAGAATCTATGAATGTTGTCTTTGATAAGTCTAGTAAACTTGATCTTGGAAAAGGTATCTTTGTTGATGATCTTATAGGTGATCTTGAAAAGCTGGAATTAGATGATTCTACAAGGAGAGTTGATAAAGAAAAAGAAGAAGGTGATTCATCAAGAGTAGATGAAGACCAACATCATCAATAACAAGTAGAACTAAGCCAAGATCTACCCAAAGATTGGAGATTCTCCAAGTATTACCCCAAGGACATAATCATTGGTGATACTTCTAAGGGTGTAAGTACTAGATCTCAACTTTTAGATAATAATCTTACATTTGTTTCTCAACTTGAGCCAAAGTCAATTGATGAGGCTCTTGATGATGAGAGTTGAGTACTTGCTATGCAAGAAGAACTCAATCAATTTGACAGAAACAAGGTATGGGAACTTGTCCCTAGGCCTAAAGAACACCCAATTATAGGTTGTAAGTGGGTGTTTAGGAGCAAGTTAGATAAACAAGGTCTCATTACTAGAAATAAGGCTAGATTGGTTGCTAAGGGATACAACCAAGAGGAAGGCATAGATTATGATGAAACCTTTGCCCTTATAGCAAGATTAGAGGCCATTAGGATTCTCTTAGCATTTGCATGTCATATGAATTTCAAACTTTTTCAAATGGATGTGAAGAGTGCTTTTTTGAATGGCATCATAGAGGAGGAAATCTATGTTGAACAGCCTCCTGGTTTTGAGTCTCATTATTTTCTAAACCATGTTTTCAAATTGAACAAAGCCTCATATGTATTGAAACAAGCTTTGAGAGCTTGGTATGAAAGACTTAGTTCATTTCTCTTAAAAAATGATTTTGAGAAAGGAAAAGTGGACATTACACTTTTTGTCAAAAAACACAAGCATGATACATTAATCGTTCAAATCTATGTTGATGATATTATCTTTGATGCTACTAATGAATCTCTTTGTGAGGATTTTGCTAAGTGTATGACTAAGGAATTTGAAATGAGCATGATAGGAGAGCTCAAATTCTTTCTCAGTCTATAAATCAAACAATCCAAAGAAGGGATCTTCATCAACCAAGCCAAGTACACAAAGGAAATGCTAAAGAAATTTGACATGGAAGGTTGCAGGGTAGCTAAAACTCCAATGATCAGTACCATCAAGCTAGATAAGGATGAATAGGGTAAGGTGGTGGATGAAAAGAGATATTGAGGTATGATTGGATCTCTACTTTATCTTACTGCTTCTAGGCCAGATATCATGTTTAGTGTTTGCATGTGTGCTAGGTTTCAATCCTCTGATATGAATGAGGTTGATTTTTAGATCCTGATTCGTATGTAGCACAAGTCTCAAGTTTTAATTCAAAGATCAAAATAAGTTAAACACTCAAACCCCAATTAGACCTCTAGAAAACTTGTTTTTAGCAACCTGAATTATAAAGATTCAAGAGGTGTTAATCTCAACCTTAAATTAACTAAGTAATTTAAGACCTAGATTAAATGAGTTTGTGAAATTATTAAAAACTCACTTAACAATCTCACCAAGTCCTATAAAGAACTCAATAAGAGAATTAACTCTCACAAGCAATTTTGATAAAAGAAATATTCTTCAATTTTTCATTGATTTGGCTAAATAAGAAGGGTTATTTATAGCCTTTTCAAAACTTCTAGAAACCTTAAGAATTACTTTCTAAATAGTCTTTGAAATCTGTCTAATCTATTTAGAAAAAAGGATACTTCTAAGCTAAATAGGAAATAAGTAAAAGATATATTAGATATCTTCCTAATTATAAAAGAAGTTTCTTATATAAGTAAATACAAAGTTCCTAATTAGTTTTAAGAGAGGAATTAAACTAATGAGGAAGTTTCCTCATACTTGGGTCATGGGCCTTTCACATGTTGGGCTCCAATGGATCAAGTTAAAGGCTTCCTTTGAAGAGTCCATATTGTCATCTCCAAACAATTGGGCTTCTTGCTTCTTTTGTTTTTCTTGGGTTAGTCCAATGGTTATTCGTTGTTGTATGAATAACCTAATTATTTCTTTAAACCTTTTGAGCTTTCCCTTTGTGATTGGGTCGTGAAGTTAAAGCAGATCTTTGGGCTGGCCTTGGATATTTGCATCATTCCCTCCTTCCTCATGAGGATTCGTAATCGAATCAATACCTTTATCAAAGTCAAAAGGAGATAAATCAGCAACATTGAAAGTAGCACTAACATTGTAATCACTAGGCAAGTCAATATTATATGTATTATTATTAACCTTTTCCAAAACTTGAAAAGGTCCATCGCCTCTAGGTTTAAGTTTGCTCTTTCTAAGATTAGAAAATTTTTCTTTCCTAAAATGTACGCAAACCCAATCTCCAGGTTCAAACACAAGTTTTATACTCCCTTTGTTAGCATGTTTGACAACTTGCTCATTCCTTTTTTTAATATTCATGCGAACCTTCTCAAGTAAAGACTTAACAAATTCTGCCTTCTTTTTCCCATCCCTATCTAATCTCATATTCAAAGACAAAGGAAGTAAGTCCAAAGGACTCAAAGGAACAAATCCATAAACGATTTCAAAAGAACAATAATGAGTAGATGAATGCACACTACGATTATAAGCAAATTCAATGTGTGGCAAACATTCTTCCCAAGTTTTCAAGTTCTTTTTAACCATCACTCGCAACAATTGTCCTAGAGTTCAATTCATAACTTTAGTTTGTCCGTCGGTTTGGGGGTGACAAGTCGTAGAAAACAACAACTTAGTTCCTAACTTTCCCCATAAAGTTTTCCAAAAGAAACTCAAAAATCTTGTATTCCAATCACTAACAATAGTTTTAGGCATACCATGTAATCTCACAATTTCTTTGAAAAATAAGTTTGCAACATTAATGGCATCATCGGTTTTATGAATGGAATGAAGTATGCCATTTTAGAAAATCTATCAACCATAACAAAAATGGAATCATTGCCTTTCTTAGACCTAGGCAAACCCTAAACAAATTCCATTGAAATATCAACCCAAGGTACGCTAGGAATAGGTAAAGGCATGTATAATCCATGTTGTTTAGATTTAGACTTAGCTTGTTTACATGCAACATATTTATCACAAATCTTTTGAACATCTAATTACATATTTGGCCAACAAAAATGTTCATGCAAAACATCTAAAGTCTTTTGTATTCCAAAATGTCCCATCAATCCCCCTCCATGTGCTTCCCTTACAAGTAATTCGCGCATTGAACAATTAGGCACACATAACTTGTTATTCTTGAATAAGAACCCATCTTGCCTAAAATACTATTCATGAGCAATCTTTTCACAAGCAACATAGAATCGACTAAAGTCATGGTCTTGTTCATATAACTCTTTGATGTATTCAAATCCTAATAACTTTGCATTCAAAGTAGAAAGAAGTACATACCTTCGAGATATAGCATCAACTACAATATTGTCCTTACCTTGTTTGTACCTTATGACATATGGAAAAGACTCTATAAACTCACTCCATTTAGTATCTCTTTTGTTGAGCTTTTGTTGCCCCTTTAGGTACTTCAAGCTTTCATGGTCAGTATGGACAACAAATTCTTTAGGCAATAGGTAGTGCTGCCATGTTTGTAAGGCTCTTACCAAAGCATACATCTCCTTATCATAAGTTAGGTAGTTCAAGGATGCACCATTAAGTTTCTGACTAAAATAGACAATAGGTTTTCCTTTTTGCATGAGCACGACTCTAATTCCTATACCTGAAGCATCACATTCAATTTCGAAGGTATTAGAAAAATTAGGCAAAGATAATAAAGGTGCACTAGTTAATTTAGATTTGAGTAAAGAAAAGGAATTTTCTTGTGCATCACCCCATTTGAAGCCAACATTCTTCTTAATCACTTCAGTTAGTGGTGCAACTATAATGCTAAAATCCTTGACAAATCGCCTATAAAAACTTGTCAAACCATGGAAAGAACGCACATCTCCTACATTCTTTGGTGTAGGCCAATCCTTGATAGCCTTGACCTTATCTTCATCTACCATGATCCCTTACTCACTTATTATAAAATCTAAGAACACAACTTTGTTTGTACAAAAAGAACACTTCTTAAGGTTAGCAAATAACTTTTCCTCTCTCAAAACATCAAAAACTAACTTTACATGCTTAACATGATCTTCCAAAGATT
>CATIWR010416970.1:0-19115 GCA_949677035.1 Omphalea diandra | reverse complement strand
TATATATACGACATAATAATATCTCTCCTAACACACATATATAATTTACTTCCACTAAAAACTCTATATTTTTTTTTATATATATATATATATATATATATATATATATATATATATATATATATATATATATATATATATAATGAGAGAGAGAGAGAGAGTGAGTGAAATTGGAGTGTTCATTCCATTATAATAAAACTAAAGGAACTCCTAATTAAGTTTTAAGAAGTTTTCGAAAGCACACAATTTCCTCTTTCTTAGGTTACCATCCTTACTACCATAACTACAATTGATATTAGAGCCAAACAATTGGTATTAAAGCCACATTTTGAATTTTTTAGAATAAGATCAACCTTTTCAAAGAACTAAAATGTTAAAGAGCAAGATACATGATAGCCCTAAATAAGCATAAAACTAAAGGTCAATCTTTGGTAAGACCCTTATTTTTTAATAGCACGAACTACTAATATTGGAAATTTTGAATGTATTACTCCATATGGTTGAAGTCAACTAAGCTATAGAGAATCTTGAAGAAATGTCATTATGTACCAAAGCATAACACTGCTAATATAAGACAAATACACAAATATGTAGATGATGAGATGTTTGATAAAGAAAATAAATAAATGGTAAATAATAACAAAGCCATCCACATGCTCTTTTATTCATAGAGTAAAAGTGAGTACAATAAGAAGAGTATGAAGACTATTGTAAAGACAATATGCAAGGCTTTGAAGATTTCACATGAAAGCACTGATCAAGTGAAGGAGAAAAATATGAAGTCCATCTTTCAATATGAGAATTTTTTTTATGAAGCCTTAAGAATCTAAGAATCTATCTAATAAATGTATGATAGATTTATTAAAATAGTAGGAGAAATGAAGGCATCAGGCAAGGCATTCACTAATAAGAGCTAGTAAAGAAAGTCCTAAGGTGTCTACCTAAAGAATGGCTCGACAAAGTCACCTCCCTCAAGAATTCAAAAGACTTAAGCACCATATCCTTTGATGAGCTATTTGAAATTCTCATAGGTTATGAGATGACCCTTAATAGAAAAGTGCCATCTATTTAGAAGAAGCTAATAAGAAAAAGGTGAAAGTTATATTTGATGCTACTTATAAGAATTCAAGATCTAATGAAGAAGAATTAGATGATAAAGAGGTGGATCTTATGATAAATTAATTAAGAATGATGCTTAATAGGTTCTCTTCAAGAGACAAGGGAAAAAGCATGCTCAATTAAGTGGAGTATTATGGGTATAAGAAGTTAGGTCACTTGACAAAGAAGAAGAATAAGAATAAGAAAACCATACAAAGCCACTTGGGATGACTTAAGCTTTTCCAAATGGAATTAGAGGAAAGCTATCTAAATGAGGTATGTAATTTTGATGTTGATAAATATGATAAAGACGTAAGACGTTTATAGTAGAAAACCTTATAGAGGTCCTAAAATCCATTGATAATGATTTAGATAAAAATTTTCAAAGAAATAAAGTTTTAAGAATTGAGATATTAGAACTGAATAAAAAAATGGAGATTTTAGAAAATGAAAATTAAAGTTTAAGAAATGAAAAGAAATTTTATGAAACTATTTCTTAAAAAATAGGAATTTAAAGAGGTTTTCAATTTAAAAGACTATTTTCCACTTTCACTAAAGGGATAAAAGACCTTAATTTGATTTTGGACTCCTAAAAGGATTTTAAACAAAAACATGGTTTAAGCTATGATTATTCATCTCCATCTACATCTTTGTACCTAAATTTTTGAAAGCCTTATCTGAGGCTAAAACTCCTTTTCCTTTATCTTTTAGAACATGTATATATACATTTTAACATCCTACATAGATGTCTAAAGCTAAATATCATGCTTTCATATATAGATCTCAAAGACTAAGGCACAACAAAGATGTACATGCCCCTTTCTTAGGTGTCAATCTTATTTAGGGAATTAACTTATGGCTTTTCCTTTCTTTGAATTATAAGAACATTCCTTTGGTAGTGGTATTATTATGGTTAGTTTAGCCATAAGTCATACTTTTGTTGTGCAAGACTCAATGATAAAAATTTTATTATTTCTAACTCATATAGACCTAAAAATATATACTAAAGAAAAATATTTGATTTGTATAAGTTAGAGACTCATACATTAAGTGCTCAAAATGGAGAATTTAAGTGGCGAATGCGTATTGATGAGAAAAAGAAAGGATATAAGGCTTTAAGGCATTAAGTGGTATCAAGCCATTGCAATAAATGGTATCAAGCTAAGCTAAAATTGGTACCAAGTAAATTAAAAAGGTGATAAAAAAGCACAAATGATATCAAACTTATAATAATGATATCAAACTTATAATGTATCTCTTACCCCCTTTATGTTTTAAAATTTATATCTATGTATATAACCTATATAAAAGACTTTTTTTTCTTTGGTATATTCTCTTTCAATATATGCAACTTGTATATTTATTTGGGTGTTTGTTTCTATGCAAAATGTGGTTTAAATTTTTCCAAAATAATAGTAATTTTGTCTCCTAAAAATAATTTCTTTCTTAAATTTTTGGTATCACATTTTCAAAGTGGTAATTCATTTTATTTTACCTTATGGTTATGCTTAAATGAGTGTAAAAAATTAGTTTATGAGCCTATCTTATCCATTAGGGGAGATGCCTAATTATTTTCAATAGGGAGAGATAAAACTCTCTTTCAAAAGGGAAGATTTTTATTTTAAATAATTGGTATTTTGATGTTTATAGTCTCCTTTGTGAAGGTTTTTTCATAAGGGGAAATGTTTTTTAGAAAGTATTCTTAATAGAGGGACTGGTATCTTAATGTTTGTAGCCTATTTTATCAATAATTTTTCAAAAGGGAAAATGTTTATTAGAAAGTATTTTCAATAAGGAGAGATTACTATTTTGATAATATTTGATATTAGGGTTTATTTCTGAAACAATTTTGTCATGAAGACAAAAAGGGGAAGAAAGTTTTTTATGTTTGATAAAATAATTTTTGAAATGTTTATTATTTTAATTTTATATAAGAATTTTGATCTTATTATCATTAAAAAAATTAGAGGTATTGTCCTAAGGTGTGTTAAAGGGGAGTGAACAGGGACATGGTAATTAATTCAAGTTTTGTAAAATTAAGAGAAGAAAATCATAATAATATCAAGATTTATAGAGGTTAAACCCAAACTTGGCCTATCTCCTCTTCTCTATAATACACTAAAGTGTTCCATGGTCAAGTAGCTTGCAAGTGTTATACAAACCTTTACAAGAGAGTGATTTTTTTAGTATCATTCTAACCTTTACAAAGGTGAATTTAAGGACCACTATAACCTTTAACATATAATTTTTAGGCACTATCAAAGCCTACCTAAGATAGATTTATAGGTGTTATCTCAAACCCTTTATAATAACATAAATTTTGGTTTTCTAACCAAGGTGATGATCCATATATATAGATTACATGAAATGTTCAAGAAGGATCACTCTCAATACTCAAGCTTTTAACTTTTACAATAAAAATATAACATAAATAAGGAATAAAACTTGAGATAGCTCTTCAGTTGAGCTTATACAAAGTGGCTTCTTCTTTCCTTTACAAGATAACTCATATAATGCTTGAAGTAATATGCATGTTGATCTTTGTTTTTAGAAATTATTAAATTCAATATTGTTAAAAGGTCAGCATATATTTGAATCTAATAAAGTTCTTTATATATATGGCTACCATGGAAAAATTAGCCAGTAAATACATAGTCAAAAAATTATTATAACAATTAAAATAGTCATTATTATCCCATAAATAGTCATTGTGAAATCATTAACAGGCTTAGCTTGTAATTTTAATGGTACTGACTTCCATTTTTTTTTAGATGATGGTTGTTAAGGTCTACCCATGATCATTTAGTCTTTTTACAACAATCATTGTGTTTTGGATGTGAAGAGCTTCCTTTAGTCTTCCTTTATTTTTACCTCTTGAATTTTAGAAGATATATTAGAAACAAATTGCACACTAATTAGACATTTTAGTCTTTTATTTATGAACATCAAAATAAGAATTGGAACCTTAAAGGTTCAACATTTTGATGATGACAAATAACATAATATTGTATGAAAGTTGTAATGCATTTAGTTAGTGGCTTTTTAAATAATTCTTCCCCTTAATTATACAGTGATCCTATTTGATATGTCAATTTAAACTTTAGCCTATTAACTCATTTCCCCTTTTTAGATCAACTATATCCCCGTATGGCTGCATATTATATATGTCGTTTCATTATTTTTCTTCCCCTTTGGCATCAATAAAACTAAGGATATAAGGCAATAAAAAATATAATGTAGGAAAATATAAGATAATGTAGGATGAAATGTCATGACAAAGATGTAAAGAAAGTACTACTGCATATATATTTGTTTAGTAAGGCTGAGGTTAGCAAGTTTGTTTTCTTTATGTTCTATTACATTGCTACTTTAAGGTGCCTTATTAGTTTCTTTAATATCTTACTTAACTTGAAAAGTGTGTTCTTGAGGCTCAAATTTGTCCTATAAGAGAGTGAATATTTATACTTTCATATGTTATATGTGCCAATCCTACACTTTTTTGTATATATGCCACTGGGTTGTATACATAGTCTACCTTTATTTGTAAACCATTAGTCCTTAAATTAAAGGTGTTGATATTTTGATTGATTAAAACAAGTTGCTCTAACACTTTTAATTCAAAAGTAGACTATGTTGACTCATGAGAAGCATATATGGATGGAATTTCTTGGCCAATGTCTTCACCAATTTTAGAGGTTGTTTCAATTTCTTTTCTAGAAACTTAATATCTACATCCAGATCTTCCTCATTATCATATCTAATAGATTTTTGTACCCTCGTCTTAGAGAATAATAGCTCTATTTTTTATACTTTTTAGGATTCCCTTTCCCAAAAGCTTTTTCTCACTACTGTTCTCATTTAGAGGAAAAAAGGAGCACATGGGCTAAAATTGAGTGCCTTTCTTTCCTTTTCATTCTTTGCAATGACCTTTAAGTATTTAGCTATTTTTATAATGTATTGACCCATTATAAAAGCATATTTACCATCTCTAACCATGCCTAACTTTTTGCCTAGTAGCTGAGGTGTGTCTACCTTTTCATTCATTGTACACCATAAGAACCATGAATAATGCAATTGCCATTGACTGACCTTTCATATCAATTTTCCACACAATGAATTTATATGTTATCCTTAAGGCATGGCTCTTGATTTTGAAGGCCTTACTATTAGAAAATTGATATAGAGCTTGTTCATTAGTTATAGAGAATGAAAAACATTCAAGCTTAGCTTGAATTTCATTAGTTGCTCATGAATGAATTCTTCTTATACTTCAAAATTACGGGAAATTTCTTCAGGTTTTATCTTATATTCTTCCTTTGAGCTAGAATAACGTAGTTCTTGCTTCTTCAATTTCATCTCAATCATCTTTTAGAACATCTAAAGCGGTTAAAAGCTCCATTATTATATCTACAAAAGTAGTTTAATCTTTATAACAAATTCCTAACTAATTCCTTGCATCAGCATAGGTTAAAGTAGTCTATATCAACCTAAATTATTCAATTTAATGAACTTACCACCACTAATTCTTTGTTTAGCAACTCTTATAACTAGATCAGCTTAATGTTAATGTTTAAAGAGAAGCTTATAAGGTCTCAAAACTTGAAGTTGTTGGAGTCTTAGACTTGTTTCTAATAGATGTTCTCTTATACTCTATTTCAAGTTCTTTTTGTTTCCCTTTAACAATTATTTGCTTTTTTGGTACCAGTGGAGCTGACATAAGTTTCTTGATTTCAATACTCTTAGTTTTTACCACACTACGAGATCTTTTTCATAGAATTAAATCTTCATCAATGTAACTCGAGGAGATTTCAGGTTTGAGGTTTCTATTTTCCCTTTACTTAACTCACTTTAGTTTCTCACTCTTGGAGGACATAGTAATTTGATAAGAGAAATTAATGCTTAGATAGTTAAGATAGAGAAAGAGATTAAAGATAAGACTAAAAATTTTGATAAGGCAAGATAAATCAAATCACTGATCAAGTGAGCTTTTAAATTGCAAAATAAAGGACCATTAAAAAGCCTATCAATGAGCATTAGAAAACCCATAATGATTATAAAGTTTTTGCAATGACTATTGAGGACTGCTAATGTATCTAAAAATCCTACATGTTTATTCATTAAGTATTTTAGATTTATTAATGATTGTGGACTCGCTTCTTGATGCAAACCACTTCAAAATCAATTTAAAACCTTTTTTCAAAGTAATATAGCTTATTCAATTAAATCAATGCATGAAAACTTTTATGAACTTAATTGAGATGGACTCATTTACAGAATGTCATATCAATCTTATCTTTAAAGATAATCAATCTTAATGATTAAGCTTAATAACCAATAATCATAATAAAAATTCAACTAATACAATAAAACATAAGCTACAGAAATATGTTAAGGCTTAAAGTGTACCAATTGTAGCATTCATAGAGTACTTCCATCAATCATGCTAAGTACCCTTTTGATGAACTATATTGTGTCCTTATTTAATGACTTAGTGCAAATATTTGTTAATTAATGGTTAACATCAACAAATTCAAGCACAACATATATATTACTAACATGATTTCTGATGAAATGATGTTTTAATGTCTATGTTCTTCCTTCTAAAATGTTGGATGAGGTTCTTGGTCAAATTGATAACACTTGTATTATCACATTTGATTGGTACATAGTTTATATAAACATTATAGTCTTACAATTATTACGTCATCTATAGGATTTATATATACCAAAGACCACCAATTATATACTCTACTTTAGTAGTAGATAAAACATTGAAATTTGGCTTTTGTTGCTCTATAAGTAATGAATCTTTTAGTATTTGACATGCACTTAAGGTACTTTTCCTATCTAAGATGCTACCTATAGAATTAGCATTTAAGTATATAACTAAGCCAAATAAAGACTCTTCAAGATACCATAATCCTAAAAGCTAAACATGTATAAGGTCTTGATGTGGTTAGATACTAAAGACTTCCAATCATACCTCTATGTAGCTTTCGATCTATTGCTTTACCTTTTTCATCATTATATAGCTTGGTGTTTATGCTTGTTAGTGTTTTATAATATTTGCTTGAGTCTATGATAAATCTTTCAAATAGTTTCTTGGTGTACTTAATTTAATTGATGAATGCCCTATCTTTTCCTTGCTTGATTTCAAGTCTAAGGAAGAATTTAAGTTCACCCATTATACTCTTTTGAAATTTAATCTTCATAGTATTTGATAATTCTTCACACTAACATATGTTAGTAACAACACCAAATGTTACAACATCAACATAGTTGAATAAGTAATATATTCTTAATATACTTTTTTATAAAAATGTAATGTTAATTAATACTTTGGTAAAACCATTTTGCAATAGAAAATGACTAAGTTTGTCATACCAAGCTATTAGTACTTATTTTAAGCTATAAAGAGCTTTATTAAGTTTGAAAATATGATTTAGAAATTCCTGACGTTCAAATCTTGGCAGTTGTTTTACATAGACTTACTCCTCTATGTATCAATTTAGAAGAACACTTCTCACATCCATTTGCAATAATTTGAAATTCATAAATAGGGCAAAACATGACTCTAATGGCTTCTAACCTTATAATAAAGGCAAAAGTTTATCATAATCAATGTCTTCCTTTTGGTTAATAACCTTTATTGCTAACCTAGCCTTATTCCTAGTTATAGCACCAAGCTCATCAAGCTTATTCCCAAATACTCCTAGTGGAATGGTCTTTAGGTCTTAAAACTAAAGTCCATACCTAATTTCTTTAAAATCAATTAAGTTATTATTTCATAGCAAGTAATCAATTTTCATCATTAATCATTTTGTTTATAATCTTAGGCTTAATAAGAGATATAAAAGCAAGATTATTATATGCATTCTTAAATAAAGACCTTGTTGTTAGCTTTTTTCATATTTTGCTAATGATAAGCTTGTTTGAATGGTCGTTTTTGTATCTCCAATCCCTTTCTAAATGTTGAATCATTTGTCTCAAATTTGGAAATGATGAAGAAGGATTTTCACATAGTGATTCATCTTCCTTTCTTTGCTTTCCTTCTCTTTATCCTTTTCTCCAAAGTCAAATTCATTAAGGGAACCTATAAGATCATCAATATCTTCTTCGTTTTTTTGAGAAAGTTTGATTTGATTCACCAAATAAAACATGCATGACTCCTCAATAATAGGAGTTCTCTTATTGAAAACTTTATACCCATTACTAGATGGATACATAAGAAGATGCCTTCATCAAATTTGGAGTCAAACTTACTAAGATTGTCTTTAGTGTTTACGATAAAACTAGTTGCGTGAGTTGTATCTATATTTATATTTTAAATATATATTTACTTAAAAATGTGTTATTTAGTTACTTTTTAATAATCAAGTAATAAATAGTAAATATATTTAATAGTATTTGAAAATATGAAAGAATAAATTATTAATAAAATGCTTGCAATAGATGTACATGAATTTCAAAATTAGTAAATATTAAATTAAAGTA
Organism: Omphalea diandra; assembly: GCA_949677035.1. NCBI lineage: Eukaryota > Viridiplantae > Streptophyta > Magnoliopsida > Malpighiales > Euphorbiaceae > Omphalea > Omphalea diandra. The sequence goes on along the minus strand of CATIWR010416970.1, from coordinate 10,523 downwards.
AATATGTTTAAATTTAAATGATGTTTTTTTATTGAGTTTTAATAAAAATATCTTTTGTAGCTTTTAGTGTAATAATTTGAGAGAAGAAAAAAAAAAGAATTTTAAAAAAATCATATTAAGCCGATATACAAATGACAAAACTATACATTTATCTTTTCATTCACTACCATGGTGACAAACATAACAGTGCAGTCACTAACTTGTATATTATAAATAAACTAGAAGTTAGGAAAAAGGAAAACATGTTTTCACCTAGTGCTTGTACTATAAGGATTTTATTATTACTAATAATGGAGCAATGAAAACAAATGAGGGGCTTTGTGTCAAAGAGAATCTTATTCCAAAAGATGTGTGTGAAAGAGCGGAGGGGAATTGTATTTTTAAACTATTTATTAATTGCGTTTAGTAAATTATATTAAAGTATAAAGTTCTATGTCTACTATACATTTGGTGGATTGAACTTTAGCATATTGTTTATTATCAGGGATTTCATTTTTGATTTTCCAATGTCTATTTGTGGTTTATTTACATAATAGTTTATTAGTATGAGTTATATTAATGAATGGATTTTGTACTTTTTTCCTAATTGACAGGAGTAAAAATTTTTCATAGTGTTGGTCTACTATTTATAGTAAGAGTCTTAGTCCTTGAGAAACGTTTAAAATGTGTTGAATGATGGCTGATATGTAAGTTGCATATTTATTTTTGTGGAGATGGGATTCACGTAATAATTTAACAGTTTTGATATAATTTTATTTAAAGATATGTGCAATATAAGAATAAGGCATATTTATTTTTGTGATGATAATATGTTTTTATTAATTTGAATTCAAACGAAGTTATCATAGTTATATGCTAGTAGGGAAATTTCAAATTTAGATATTGTAGTGTTGTTTGATGTCTTAGTTGTGTATGAAATGCCAAAGTGCTTAAAATTGAAGAAACAAAAATTGTGTAGGGCAATTGAATTTTTAAATATTATAATCATGTTTATTTCCTTACTCTATTTCTTGATGGTTGATTTTGTTGTGTCTTAATTTAGGCCTCATGAGCAGTATTATTATTATTATTATTATTATTATTATTATTATTATTATTATTATTATTATTATTATTATTATTATTATTATTATTATTATTTGGATTCTATTGGGTAATTAGAGGGAGGTATGATGATGTTGTTTTAGAGGTTGTGGTTTGTTGTTTTGTAGTTGAGGGGTTTTTATAGTGATGTGTGAATATTTAATACATTGAATTTAAAGAGTTAGTGGTTATTTTGATTGGTTATTAAGTAGACATTAATTGTTTTGTTAATATGATTTGTGCTTTGAATGCGGTTGATTTGATTGTATGTTGTTATTGTTTTTATTTTATTTCAAATTGTGGCTTTTTGGTGGATTTGGTAATGATAATTGTAACAATCAAGTGTTATTGTTTGGTATGCATATTGGTTGCATTAAAGTATGTTTTTTAGTGTATTTGTCTAAAGTCTTTTGATTTCTTCTAACGGTTTGTGGTATTAAGTTTTAGTTTTATTATCATTAATGAGATTATGGTTTTGTGTTTAAATTATTTGTAGTTATTGTTATTGATGTTACTATTGATGTTGTAATTTATTTAGTATTTAAATAAAAATTGAAGATTTAGTCAAATTATGTTTATGTTAAATTTTTTTATGTTGTAAAAATACTGATTTAAGAAAATTAATTTTGTAACAAATTATGACAGAATTGGATATAAGTAATAAAGAATCTGAATGTATATTTTTGAAATATATTGTTCAAAATTAAATAATAAATTATATGATCTAGGATATTAGTTTTAAAGGCAAACCCGAAATTGTTTGATGGATTCAAATTTGGTTTAAATTATAAAATATTTAAAATTGATTTGAAAATAATTTTTTTATTTTGAACTTTTTATAAACTTTATTCAATAGCTCATTTTCTTTATGTGTAGTCATTTATTTTGAAAAATAATTGTATTTAATTTATTAGCATTTAAATGAAAATAAATATTTGTAATCAAATTATGTTTGTATAGATTTTGTCTATTTTAAAATATTTTTTTGAGAAATTATATTTTGTTAACAAATTTTGAGAAAATATTGTATAAATAATATAAAATCTAAATATGCTTTTTGAGAATATATTTTTAAAAAGAAAATAAGAAATCATTTGACTTAACCATACCTGAGATATTATTTTTATAGGTAACCTGAAATGCAATCCATAATTTTTTTTTTTTTTGTGAACCCAATGGTTGATCCGAAACTGGTCAAAATGTAGAGGGATAATTACTATAAACCCTCTGACCTTTGCTATATTTAATTAAGTTATCTCTCATGTTTCAAAATTATACTATAAACTCCCTCACGATTGTCTCATTAGACTGAATAGTTCTTCTGTTGTTAAAATGAACACATACCATTAGTCAAAGAGAATTTGGTCAAAATGAGTTTTTATTTTTGTTCAATGCAAAAATTCCCCTAAATAAACTCATGGACTCAACGACATAATAGAAACTCCTTTTTATACAGCCATGGAGGACATCTACAGATCTACAACTATCTTTATAGAGGACATCTACATATCTACAACTATATTCTCATCTCTTTAGCTAAAAAAGTCACTATTTTTTTTCAAAACCAAAGAGAGAACAAAAACCTTTTTTCATATCTTTTTCTCTTTCCCTACAACTTTGTTTTGATTCTTTCATTTGTCATCTACGACACTACCACCGCAACTGCTTCATCACTTTCTTTATCCCTATTGTACTGCCTACGACACAAAATCCATGCCTTCTTTTGCATAATATCGTCAAGGTGCCCTTCCTTGTTACATTGCTTCAAATGTTGATAAGGTGATGGCCAATCTGAAAGACGTTCTCTCCATTTTTGCAAATGTAAAAAGAGCATTGAAGCCAAAATGGAACATGCTAGATTTGATCAAATCCAACCAGAATGGAACATGTTAGATTCAATCCCATTCTCCACATTTTTAAAGTTGTCATTCTCGAGCTAGAAGATTTGTAGCTCTGCGATAGTATAGAGTTCTACAATATTCACCCTAATATCCTCACTCACTCTAATTACAAAATCAAACAAAAATCGAAATGAGTATGTTAGATATTAAGGTTTTAGAACAGAATGAGATGGGTTTGTATTTGGGTAAGGCATAAGTTCTTATTTCTCTTTCTTATGTAATCAATGACATTAGAAAGATTATGTTTCTTTGTTTTGCAAATGGCAAATGATGGCTTGAGGGTAGGTGGACTTTTATCTAGTTTGACTATATTATTGAATGGTGATGATAAAGGAGAATTTGTTGAAAACTTATTTGGTTTTGAATTATGGAAATTGGAAATCTTGTGCTCTTTAAGGGTCAGAGTATAGGCCTTCATTAATCAATTCCTCAAGCCAACTTTTATGCATCATGGACATTCTATGAAAGGAGCTCACTCATGATGTATTGAGTAAGGTTGTAATCAAAATCAAGTTTTATCCAAAGTTTAGCTTATCATTCTGATGTATTCAGCCAAGGCAAGTCCAATAAGGATATGTTACAACCTCAAGGCCTAATTGCAAGAGGAAGGCTAAAGAAGTTCAAAGATATATTTGAAGCTTTTATACAAGGAAAGATATGGAAAGAATTGACCCAAACAAACCAAGGATTGCATGAAGCCCAAATGCATGAGGATGGGAGCTTGGACTCTTCAAGTGGAGTGCTTAATTTAATCTAATAGAGCCCAATTGATGGAGAGGACCAAAGGCCCAATACCATTCAACCATAAAATGAAATTGAGCCTAAAATGTGAAGATAAGCTCAAAAGTTAAAGATACATGCTAGATTTGCTTACTTGACATTAGTTGGCATTGTCTTCTTATTGCCATAAGGCCATAAGGAATTCTCCTCATTGGCTAAATATCATGTTGTTGTTAATTAGGATTCTTTAGTTAGTTATTTATTTGTGTAAGGGAACTTGAAATAAGGCATTTTAATGCTAGAAATTAGCTAGGTCAAATCATGGAAACCAATAGGATTACTTAGGTCGAATCATGGCAACTAATAGGATTATTTGCTTTTAGTTTTTATGTAGGAGTGATATTAGTTCTCCTAATAGGTTTAAGAGTTATAAATTTTGTCAGAACATGTAAAACTGAATTAGATAGGGTTTTTTAGGGTTTTCTTAACATTTATGAAGGGTATTTAAGCCCCTATATGATTGCTAATCGGAGAACATATGATTTTTGCTTAAACTTTGTGAGATTGATTATCTTCTTGAGTTCTTGAGTGGACTTGGTGAGATCATTTAGTGAGCTTGATAATATCGCAAAATTAGTTTAATTTAGGTTTTGAATTACTTGGTTAATTTAGGATTGAGATTAACACAACTTAAATCATATATTCCATGTTGCTAGAAACAAGTTTTCTAGAGATCTAGCTTAGATTTAAGGATTTGTCTTCTTCTTGATCTTTGAATTATACTTGGGACTTGTGTTCATCAAATGGGTTAGAAGCTAATTCCACCTTGTTTGTATCATATTTAGTGTTTTACCTCTTTGCTGAAGTCAATAGTGAGTTGTACTAGACAAAAGCGTGAAGAATACCTGAGAAGGGAACTAGGTCTAGAAATTCAATTGCTTCCTCAATTTGATGATTCTAGGCCTAGAAAGAGGCTTCCCTTATGAATTTGAGTGGATGCTTATATTGTTTCTAATGTCAATTTTCAGTGGTAGGGGGTTAAAAGCCAAGATATGTGTTAGTTCTAATTTGTATGCCTTTTGTGCTGATTTTCATTCAAAAATTAACTGAAAAATGAGGGTCTTTGTGAATTCTTTACCATTTGCTATAAAATGAAAATATAAGATATAAGTAAAGGTATTATTGATATTTCACATGAATTTAATAGAAAAATTAATGGAAGTACTTATTAGTATAATGAATTTAATATATTGTTATCTAGTACTAGATGTTGTATGCATAAATTGTCTCCTAGTGACATGTCTCCTAGGTGTGTATCATGAAAAGTATTAACTTTTAGCTTATGAATATATTTATTTTGAATACACTTTTTTATGCTTAAATAGATAGTTATGACTATGAATAGTCATATGATAGCAGTGCCTTAGCGTATTTTTTCCCATATATTGCCTTCCATTTGTATGAATGATACATATAGGCATGGTTAACCTTATGAATGATGGTCTAATGCATGTATGTGCATTTAAGTGAGTTTCAGACCTTAGTACTTATGCTTTGGCATTTGTATTTATCTTTTATAAAGCATTTGGTTTTCTAATTTTGGAGGATTAAATGGCCTTTATGTTTAGTTCTTACAATTTGATAAGTAAAAGGAGTGGAAGATGAGGATGCATTGTATTCTAAACCAAACTTAATGCATGGATCCCTTTAAACTTTAAGGACGAAGTCAAGTTTCTTATTTCCTTTAGAGAATTTGGAAATATTATCCTTGAGAGTCATATTTTCACTTCTTGATGATTCAACTTTTTTTTTTTTTATGAAGGAATCAAGATTGTTAACTGAATCTTTTAAAGGATTTATTTTCAAAAGATATTGAAGAGGATTTAAGGGAATCAAAGCTACTTGTTGTTTTAGTAATGATGTTATATAACTCCTCCTTAGTGTAAAAGTCAAAAGAATTTTCCTCTTATCGCCATTTTCACTTTTTCAGTAACTTTCATTATATAGATTTTGCTATATTTCTCTGGTTACCATGAAATGTGAATAGTCTTTAAGGAGGTGGAACATTGTTTACTTTCCTCTATTCTGAAGAGAACTTGTAATTTTCAAAGTTTTTTTTGAACTATTTATTAAGGAAAGACTTGCTCCAATATGTCACATACTTCTTTGGCTAAGCAACACTTAGAGACCCTAGTGTAGTAAGCACTAGTTAATGATTTTCTCAACTTTGCAAAGCCTTTATGCCTATAATTAAATATTTATTATTTGGTGTTCCATTTTTCTTTTGTTTTAGGAATCTTTAAACTATTGATGATTTTGGTTGGAATCTTTACTCCATCTTCAATGACATCCCAAAGGTCTATTCCTACGCTATCAAGATAGATTTCTATTCTTTTTTCTCTAAAATAGATAATCTAGACTATCGAAGAAGGGAGGTTTAAAGATTGATTCATTAATCTTGAGTCTAGAATTTTCCATTTATCATTATTATTTACAATGAAGCTTGATCAAAAGAGATTGTGCTATAATACTACTAATTGTCCCAAGACACCCTAGAGGGGTGAATTGGGCAATGGTAATGAATAGAAGAGAATCATGATAACACTACATTTTATAGAGTTTTAGCCTCAACTTGGCCTATGTCTTCTCCTCTATAATGCACTAGAGAGTTTCACTACCAAATAGCTTATAGGTGCTATTCAAACCTTTAGAAGTGAGTGAATTTTTAAGCATTCTCTAGCTTTTGCAAAGTTGAATTTAGTAATACTACCATAACCTTCAAATAGATAAATTTTAGGCATTATCAAAAACTATCTAAGATATATTTGTAATTACTATCTCAAATTGTTCATAATGATATAAATTTTGATTTCCTAACCCAAGTGATGATCCTTATATAAAGATTGCAAGCAATGTTCGAGAAGGATCATTTTCAACACTCGAGCTTTTATCCTTTATAAGAAAAAGATAACATAAATAATCAATATAACTTGATATAGTTCTTAAGTTGAACTCGTTGAGGTAGCTCAAAGTGGCTTCTTCTTTCCTTTGCAACATAACTCACATAAGCTTTAAGGAATATGTAAGATTATCTTTGTTCTTAGATTTTCCTACACTTAATTTTCTTAAAATGTGTGTGTGTGTGTGTATTCAAGAAAATATTGACCAATAGATATATAGTTAAAAACCTATAAGAACTTTCAAAATAACCATTACTACCCTATCAATAGTGATTGTAATGGTCATTAGCTAGTGGTCATTATTGATAGTGATTGTAATGGTCATTAGAAGTCAATGACTATTGCCACGATTAGTAATGCTTAACAAACTTAACTTCTAACATCAATAGTCATTGGCTTTCAATTTTCTTTTCCAGACAATGGTTGTTAAGATTTGTCCATAATTATTGAGTCTTATTATAATGGTCATTCTTTACTTTAACTATTATTAAGTAATTTCAATTTTAGATAAGCTTTATAACCTTATCTATGAGAATTTTCCTACCATCATTGATTGAAGTCCCACACTTCCAGTTTCAATTAACATTGAGACATCTTCTAAGCTCATTGTGACTTGACCTTGTACATAAAATTTTCATAGTCATTATAGCATTATTTAAAGTACTTTATAATGGTCATTAGCTAGTGCTCCACATCGATTTTTCTATTAATAAGCATTGAAGAAATTCAACACTTATTGTTGCCTTATGTGCCCAAGTTAAATCTACAGGCATCAAAGCTTACCCATGATTGATTACAAATTGTCCAAAATCATTTAGTGTGTTCAAATTTATATGAAAGAGTTAACCATTTCTAAAAGCCTTTTACAATAGTCATTTTGCCATTCTCAATAAATGTTGTGGACTTTAACCATCATTAATAAACCTAGCTTCATGCTTTCTCAAGTCTTAAGTCTTCTAGTTTGTTCTAAACTTTCCTAGATCACACTTGAAGACTTTTACTATTAGAATTGGACTTCCTTAGTACATCTTTAACTATATTTGAGCTTCTAATACAAAGAGCTTTCTTTAATTTTATTGAGTTTTGAATTGAGGGACTTACATGATACATTATAAACACTTGCACACTAATTAGACATTTTAGTTATTTGTCTGTGATTAATCAAAATAAGAATTGGAACCTCAAACAGGGAGATTGTTAGCCTTATAATTGATAAGGCATTGCATTAATCACATGTTGGATATTGTTTTGAATGATAACAAAATCATGAGATGTTATAACCTTTTTCTTTGAGTTTTTTTATATTGGTTAGGACTTGCTTTGTTGAAGTCTTCTAAGGGAGTTCATTAAAGAAGAGGTATAAGCTTTTATGGAATAAAACAAGCATCTTAAGAGTAATGCCTTAAGAATACTTATAAAATAAAAGCTAAGAAAAAGTTGTTTAGTCATGGAAAGCATTTAAAGGTATGGTGGTCTCATAGTAGATGCCCATTTATGAGAAAATGAGTCGTTCAAGATAGATATGAAGGCAAAAAAGAAAAGAAGAGAGGAGCTTGAACGTTTTAAAAGGAAGTGCAAGAATGATTATGTACTAAAGTTCAAAATTGAAGACCAGAAGTAATGAACAACTCATTTAGAAATGGAATACCTCATTCAATGAAGAAGCCATAGTAAAATGCTAGTTCAAGAAATGGAATAACCTATTCACATTATGCATAGATTCATTCAACATAACCAAATTTGAAAAAGAAATCAGATAAAATGTTTGAACAACTCTAAAGTGAAGTAAATGACCTAAGTGAATAACCCATTCAATGAGTGAACAAACTTGAAAAGCTTGGTGATCATCATAGTTGAATGGCATGTTCAATAAGTGAACAACTTAAGTAGCATAAAAAATAGCCCAAGCATTGAATTTGAGAGAGAGATTGGAGCTTATAAGTGTTTTCTATACACTCCTTATTTAATTTGAGGGAGACAGAGAGAGAGAGAGAGAGAAATAGAGAGATTGAAGTGCACATTTCACTGCAATTAAAGGAACTTTCAATTAAATTTCAAAAGATGTTTGAAAGCAATCAATTTATCCTCTATTTTGGATTGTGATCCTCACTATCAGGATCAATACCTTATGTTATTTCTTTTTTCTTTTTATTCAATCTTTATCTAAGAGAAATTTTTGAAAATACTAAATTTGTTCTCTTTTTGTATTGCCATGCTCTCTAAAAGACCAATAAAAACTTTAATCTCGTTTTATATTTTACTATTTAACTCACGCTAATTTATTCTACAGAAAGTTTCAATGAAAATGAATGAAAACCAACAGATAAATATATTTGTATGTATTTTTTAGAGTTTAAATGCTATAGTCAAACATTTGATTCCATCTCAATGTTTGGCGAAAGGAGGATTGACGGAGTCGGCGGCTCATATAGATTTTAAAAATGGTGTAAGGCATTAGGTCTGTGACTTTAAAATGAAAAACTACTGTCATTCATTCGCCGTTGTCGACGATCGATACCGCCGTTGTTACTTATTATTATTATTATTGAATTGGCAGAACATATTTGACTTTAGAATTTTTTGTTTTCGTGATTGGATTATGTCTGTATAGGCCGGTATTGTTAATTGATTCTTTCACTACGCACCACAAAGAAACTTTTATTTCACTCATTTTCTTATTTGAATAAAATAATCAAAGAGCCCAAGTTGCCGCGCATATGGAATTTAATAAGACCCATAGGATAGCCACTCAAACTGTATGTTTTAATAACATTAAAATTACAGGAACATCTCTCTATAGACTATATATCTCAACAACTAAGATAATTTAAATTAAATTTTAAAAAATATAAATAAGGGTAAACGCAGGATATTGAGATTTTCAAATCGAATCAAATTAATTTAAAATTAAAAATTTTTCAAATTAATAATAAATCTAAGAATTAAATTGAACCAATTTTATTGATTTGAAGTGACATCAATTTTTAAATGAGAACTCAACTAAAAATAAAACTAAAACAAACTCGAATTAAAACCATCTTGAAATTTTTAAAATGAATTGGCATAAATATATTAATTATTAAATGAATAAATAAATAATTGAATTATTAAATTTATTAGTTAACTCATTCAATTAATGTGTTTTGATCTTTAAAAAATTAAAAATTAGAAGTTTAATTTTTAATAGTATAAGAAATTATAGATTAATAACTGTATGATCCAAATACTTGAATTAATACCATTTTGTACTGGTCTCAAAAAATTAAAGAATCTAATCAAATTGTTTTGAAAATTTAAAGTGGTAGTGATCCTCAAAATTTTAGATTCTCAATCTTTCAATTTGTAATGAAATTTTTTAATCATCGATTTGGACTAAATTGTGTTCAATTCTAGGTATGATCCTATTTATATTAAAAAAAATAGGGAAATGGTAATTTTTATTGATAATTATGAGTAATATTTGCCAATTCATTAGATACAAGGGTGATGTGACATCAAAAAACTTACTGATTTGAAATTTTTTGAAAATGAAAATATAATTGTAATTATAAAAAACAATTTCATTATCCATAAAATCAATAGATCACTTGTTATGTATACAAAATATATAAATAATACATTTTCTTAGAAAAATATATTGAATATATTAATATTCTATTGTAATATCATAGGTAATAATATAATATTTAAATTTATATATATAATATAAAGTATATAACATACAATCAGTTTAGTTAATTATTGATTTTAATGTAAAAATTCAAAATTGATCTGAAAAATAAAATATCATTAAAATAAAAATTGGAATTGAAACCACCATACCAATTAATTAACTTTTTTGTTTGACTTCATTTAATTT
>CATIWR010416947.1:0-29150 GCA_949677035.1 Omphalea diandra | reverse complement strand
ATATATATATATATATATATATATATATATATATATATATATATATATATATATATATATATATATCAAAATGCTTATATGACAAATTTCTTTTGAATTAAGCTTTATTTAAGTTGACGTGGCAATTCATTATTAGACCTTCTATTAAACCCCTTTACTATCAATTAATCCCTTGAGTCATGAATGTGTTTCATATTATAATAAAAAGAACTAATGATAACTAATATTAAAGTAATTATGAAATATTTAATTTTTATATTTATTATAAGATCAATTATGATATATTTAATTTTAGTATTAATTATTAATTTACATATAAATTAAATTTTAATTTTAATATATAATATTAAAAATATATCATATAGAAGATGTAATTTTTTAAAATTACTTACTTTAGAAAGACTTTATAAATATTTTTTAATTTTAAAAAATTCAATTAGATGAAATCTATTATATATAATAAATTTGAGAAAATGATAAACTCTCATCCATAAATTAACATATAATTTAATTTAAATATAGATTAATTTTAATTAAAAGTATGAAAATAAAATTTAATAAAATAAAAAATTTAATTACTAAACTTTTAGTAATTAATGATTGAAAAATAATTATTAAAAATGCCTTCAATAATAAAATAATAAAAAATGATAAGAAAAAATTCACATAAAATCTAAATCTACAATCAACTAACTTAAGAATCAAGAAAATAAAATAAAAATTATTAAAATATAATTAAAAATTTTTAGAAGAAATAAAATCTAATTTATTTATCTAAATTAAATGATAAATATAAAATAATTTAAATAATATTAATTTGAAAATTATTTATTTTGATGTTCTTATATCTAAAATAGAAATAGGATGAAATTTTTCTTGATTATTTTGTAAAAAAAAATTTACGCTATAATTTGCGCAACATGTGAGTTAGAGACTAGTTATTAATATTGTTACATTAGTTTTAATTAAATTCTTATATTACCATTTTTTTTTTTTTGAAATTATATTTAAATAATATTTTATAAATTTTGTAATACAAATACACAAGTATTAATTTCGAGTAATATGGTAAAATCTTCTAAACATACAATATATACATAAATACATAACCAATCAAAATATATATTTAATTTTAATCTTAAAATTTATGTGAGAAAATATTTATCAATTGTCAATCTAATTATTTGCTAAATAAGCAATTATGAACTTTATCAGTTTACATGTAAAACTACTTAATCAAAGAAGTTATAAATAAAAAATACATTAATAAGAGTAACGATAAAATTTAAAAAAAATAAAGAAAAGCCAAAAATAGCATATGTATCTGTTTAGGAAAAAAAAATTTACATAATCATGTGTATGTTACATAAAAAATATTATGATTTCATTAACATTTATTATATGTTTTAAATAATATATTACATTATTGTCTACATAATATATGAATTATTGAATAGTAATTCTACGATAACGAATCATTAATATATAAAATTATGGTCTTCAAATTTGTTTTTAAAATAAAAGCTTAGAGATAATATCATTCTTTATTTATATTTATAATTGTGATGTGTGTTATAACTTAAGTTGAAGTTATCCATAATGAATTTTATTGGTTGTTAAAAAAGAGCGAGAGAGAGAGAGAGCTTTTATTGGGTATCAAGAATTTTTTTTTTTTTTTTTTCAAATTCTCCCTCCACAATACTCCAAACAAAAAAAAAATAAAAACTTTTTTTTACAAATTGTTGTCTTCTAATAAATTAGTAAATATGATTTTTTTGAGTTATTTTTTTGATAGAATTTATAATTTAAGTTAAATTTACTTGAACACTTAAAATGAATATAGAAGAGAGAGAGAGAGAGAGAGAGATAAAATTAATAAAAAAAAGTAATAAATAAATTAGTGTAAACCTTATAATTTTCTCATATAATACTATTTAACTAAAAATATTTAAAAAATCTATGTATGGTAATTTAAAACAAACAAAACTAAAAAAAAGTTATATATGCAATATCAAGAAAAAGAAATAAGATGATAAGAGAACAAATTAAAACAAATAAGGAAAAAAAAAAAAGAATATCTAATTTTTCTTTTTATACTATCAAATTAATTTTGTTATTATTCAAATTATCATATTACGTTTAATTATATTTTTTACTCATTATTTTATTTACTTTAAAATATTTAATTAGACAAAATTTTTGTGTATAAGTGACTTTTCTAATAGGTGAACAAATGTAAACTTAGGGGACTGTGTTCTACACATCTACTATGATATTTAAGTTAATATATAAACTTTGCGAGCTTAAAGAACTTGTGAATGAGAGCAAATAATAGAAAAATCTTAGTAAAAACGTACCTTAACTGTAGAGGAGATGATTACTTGTACTTTTATTGGTTCTAGATTCTTCAAAAACATGTCTAAAATAGTATTTGCTGGGTTTGTTCGTATTATTTTGAGATACCCAAAAAAGTATGTACTGTGTAACCATCATTCGTTATCCGAAGTTGTGAGTGTAATTGTTTTTCACCGATCCTTGTTTACTAGTGAAAATTTTCAAATGTTGTTTGGTGTTCAGTTATATGATATACACTATTTCAAGGGCGAATACCTTTCATTTTAAGGATATTGTCCTGACTAATGGTGTTCGACTAGATGAATGCTATCACTAGCCCCTTCGAAAGATCTTATTTTATGGCATTTATGTTAGGTATTTCTTTCAGCTAGGGCACTGAGTCAGCCATAGTAATGTTCGTATTCAAAATGTTGTTATCTCTCCTGTCCTTTCAGCTGTTGTGCACTTCAACTTTCATGTCGATTGGGAATCTTGGAGCATCCGTTAGGTCCTCACATTTATTAGAAGCATGATTGTTGAGGTATTTTCATCTTCTATATAAGATGTTGTTAGTTTTTCTTCTTGTCTTTGGAATTTTCTTGCTAATTTTCTTGATTTCTTCTTCTCTTTAGTTCCTCTTCCATTATTGTCGATCCTCTACTCCAAGTACTCTATTATTATTTCTTTGATTTTCACGATTTCTTCTTCTTCACATTCACCTTCTTTTAGGAATCATGGATGAAACTATAGAATAGGCATTTGGTAAACTTAAGAAGTATTAGAGTTGCATTACTGTTAGGTATTTAGATTATTTTTTTATCTTAATATGAGGTACTTGACAAGTACCAATTATTATGTTGTCAGGTTGAGTTTAGGGTTTTTGATCACACTGACACAAAAACTATGGTCATGTACAAGGAACAAGTGGAGGATGGGCTCCATTTTCCCATTCATCCCGCCTTACTAAGCTTTCTTGTCACCTACTCAATTTTCCATTCCTAACTTCACCCAAATGCCATTAGAATTCTTAGCAGTCTTATTGAGATTTCTTTAGTAAAGGGCCTTAGGCTCATGACATCATATATTTATACAACATCACCCATAGATCCAGTGAACCATTTTTGGCCTCAACTGCCAAAACTGGGAGCAAAACCATGTTCTTCCTTCCCTCTTCCTTAAAGGATTGGTTAGACATATTTTTCTTCATCTACCATTCCCTTGACTTCGTAAATATTCTCTAAAATTTATGGATAAACCTTCTACTCCACCACTTCCCATAGGCGAAGATGATGAGAATCTGTTGTCCCTCGTTATTGGTGAATATTTCAAGCTTCAGCCTTCTTGGAAGAAATACATTTGTCGATTCATTTGGAATCACAACAAGGTTGTTAAGTCTCTTACTGAGAAGCTGGAAGGTGGTGACTGGTCTGAAGAGGAGGTTGAACCATTTGGACTGAAGCTTAAGAAGAAGAGAAACAAAGGTATACAACATTTGTTTTTGTGCTTTAGACTTTACTAATATTTACTAAATATTCTATGATGTAGGTGAGATGAAGTTTCTTGAAAATGTTCGGGTTGATCTGGATGTCGAGGAGGATGTTTTGGATGCCATTCCTTTGAGTGTCCAGGGAGAACTTATCATGGAGAGCTTGCCCACTTCTCATCTGAGCCTACCTCTAGTGGTGATTCATGAGTCCCTTCCTCCTCCACCCACTAAGAAGACTCTTCCCCCCTATTGCCTCTAAGAATAAAGGGAAATGCAAAGTAGTAGAAAAGGGAAATAAAGGGAAGAAGAGGAAAAATCTCTTTAAGGTGGAGGAAAGCAGTTCAGAGGATGAGTGAAGGGGTCCAAAGAATATTGCAGCCCTATAAGACCTAGGGGACGAATGTCCCAACCCAAAGAAATGGTTGGAGACCAACCTCAACTACACTGTCCAGAACTTTGCCATTTGTGATAAGTTTTTATACTTTAACGATCTCCATCCTAACAAACATGAGTGTTTGGTTATTCCTTTCAAAGACTTGGAGTATACTAGAGCTATATATATGTTTTGGGACCTATAGGTGTTGAAGAAGAGTCAAAGACAAAGACGTACAACTAAAGAGTTTTCTATTGTAAGTATTGGATAGGTTTTATTTTTATTACATATTTGTTCACTCTGTCTAATTATTTTAATTCCAAACAAATGGCTCAGTATAGGATAACTCAATTAATTGAGAAGCACAAATCTGAGGTGGCCTCTCTTCATCGTAATTACATTGAAGATTTAAAGAATGAGAGGCTCTCGGTAATGAGATTGAATAAGAATGAGCTATTAGAGAAAAAAAATAGTCAGTTGAAGATTATTTGCTCTACCATACAGGGTATGCACAATTGCATGAAGGGTGCCATTAATGTTGGCAAGGCTAGGGAGACAAAGACATCCATCTTACTCTATTTGGTCTTGACAGCTTATGGGTATCTTATCTTTTTTCTCTAATAGCTTATTCTTCTTCACTAGCTCTGCCATACAGGGTCTGCACAGCTGCATGGAGGGTGTGATTGATGCTGGTAAGGCTAGGGAGGCAGAAACACTCGCCTTACTCTCATTGGTCTTGACATCTCATGGGTAGACCATGAAGAAGGTCCTGGAATAGGATCACCCTAGGGTGGACTAAAACGCATAGACTTAGGGAAATTTATGAAAGATGCGTTGTTCGAGTATGAAGAGATAACAGTGGAAAATTGGCTTTTGATACTTAGTATCCAACTGTTAAATTCCAAGTAAATGAAAAGCTCATATGACAAAGGTGGTGATGGTTCTAGGACCTAAGGAGGCATCATCATATAGTGAAAAATTGGATGCAATCTTATTTTGGATGGCAAGACTAGTTCCTACACCAGTCATTCCTGAAAGGGGTGTACAGGATGTTACTATTCTTATAGGGATTGATGTTGTTCTCCCACCTTCCTCCGCTTTTCAAACCTCTAAAAATTCCCAAAAGGTGGTAGATCTAGAGGAATTTCCTATTTTGAAAGAATAAATAAAGAAGACCCTCCTTGCGAGGCCCTCAGGAAGCACCAGTTGTTGTAAATCCTCCTCCCTCTTTATCAAAATAATTATGCTCCTCATTGCATTATATAATCCCTTTTTATAATAAATAATTTTTGTAATAAAGAATTTTTATCTTCATCCTTCATTTACTTTCCTATTTTCTCATAATGGACAACGAAAGAACAAGTAATACAAGCTTATATACTTATCTTTGACAACTTATAGTAAGTCCTTTCATGGCAAATGAACCTTAGGCTGAAAAACTTTTAAGTTTGTCAATATGAACAAGTATGCCTTTAGCTGCATATGTTGAACTTGAAATGCTGACTTGATATGACTAAGTATGAAACCTTCAAGAGCTCTAAGCTTAAGTATTTAACAAGAAATGACTAAGTATAAAGATTCTTAGGAGTGTTTAATTGATACACAACTTAAATAATAAGTTATACTTAGTGTAAAACTTAACAAGTTTTCTTACTTTATATTGAGATGGAATGACTTCGTAACCGAGCCCTTATAAAGCTGATCATGCAATGAGGGTTTTATCTTGATCATTTCCATGAACTATTTTCAGAAGTCTTTAAAGATAACAGATGTTTTACGCTTTAAAAGGGAAAGTCAAACCCATTTCCCCTTTCTTTATGGTCGTTTAGGTTAGCCAAACCTATATGTTTAAACTGATTTTAAATTTTCACTTAATAGAATTTATGACTTTATTGGGAGAGTCAAACCCTTTATTCAATAGAATTTATGGTTTTATTAGGTGAGCCGAACCATTTTATAAAGGTGATGCCTTTTAAAGGGGTCGAACCTTTAATGCAATAGAACTTATGGTTTTATTAAGTGAACCGAACACTTTCATAAAGATGATGAATGTTATGGTCTTTTAAGGAAGCCAAACCCTTTATGCAAAAGATGTACTGAAATACCTCTTTATTGATAGTACTTATGAAAGTTGTTTACATTTCTCAATTTTCCTTCTAATGCTGCTAACTGCTAAGCTCCATTTCTTGTAACATTTTCAATTAGGTATGAACTTTCTTAGTTTTTCTACTGTTGGATTAGGTTGGTCAAACCTAGGTGAAAGGTCTTTTTTAATCTTGGCAATATAGATTCATAAGTTTGAACATTTTGTTTAAGTATTGATTTTATAGTTTTTAAGTTAGGTTTGCATTAGAAGTTGGATAAAGGTCTAAATCTCAAACATTATGTAAGGCATACCAATTCGCGATCAAGAACTATAAAATTGCAATTGCAACCTTACAACAAGAATGGATGAACTTGAACCAGACAAATTCACGAAGTAAATCGCAGTCGCGACCCTGCCAAGGAACACATGAACTTCATACAGTCTGATTCGTGGTTTCACGTTCCTAGTCATGACTGCAACTGTTATCGTTGTATGGAGGAAGCCAAGTTTGCAACCAAAGCTTGTCAGGTGTCCAAGATAACCGTTGACATATCAAAATTCATGAAGGTGAAAAAGCCTTCAAGACCACGACTTATTGAAGCATTTTCTACCCAAATAGAAGGATTTGTGGTCATTATCGCTTTTAAGAGGAACTTTGATCGTGACCGCAACTTTTGGTTGGTTGGATGAATGCAACGATTATTTTTCTTGAAAGACCAATAACAACATGCCATGTGAACTAGCCATTAAATACAAATGGAGTTCTCCATCGTGATTTCAGTCTTCCTAGTATAAAATAGAAATTTGAGATCATGAAATGTCAGTCATGATCATGAAACTACTCTAACAGGCATTTAATGTAAAATCTTCATAGTTTACCTTAGAGATTTAGATACAGTTTCTTTGTAACGTCTCTTTGGTGGTTATTGGTTATAAATACTCCTCCAAATAGACATAAATGCAAGAGAATAACATTGAATATAGTCAAAATCTTATAATTTTATTTCTCAACCTCAAATTCTTTGTATATGAGTTGATATTATTTGGTGCAAGCATTATACACCATTGTTATTAGATTTGAAAGTTAGTCTAGTTGTAAAACTCTTGCATATGTTAAGTGTGAGCCTTTAGGAAAACACTTGAGAGGTTTTCTTGTGTGAGCCTTAAAACACATGTTGTAAGGTTGTGTGTGAGCCATAAAACACAAAGTGTACAAGTTTAGTGTGAGCTTGCAAACACCAATTAGAGATAGTAGGACACCCAATTATGAAGAATTGAGGAGTAGACGTAGGGTTTATTAACATTTGAACCACTATAAAACATTGTGAGTTCATCTCTTTTCATTCTCCTTTAATCTCTCAAATTCATTATCTTCCCTCTAAATTTTTAGATTCCTACCGTTTCAAGCCCCCTTCTTAGTTGCTTAAGGGCCAACAAGTGGTAGAGCCAAGTTCTCATTAAAACTCTTAATTGAGTGAGCAAAGACATATGGCACAAAAAGGAATCCACACTCATCTCAAGTCATACTTTGATGGATCTGACTATACAAATTGGACATATAAGATGGAGATATATTTGGATAGTGATGTGATGGAGCTTTGGGATATTGTAGCAAAAGAATGGAAGCCTCCTACTAAGGTGGTTGATGGAAGTGAATAGTTAATCCCAATAGAAGAATGGGTGGAAGCTCATAGAAGATTAAATGGAAGAAATAAAAGAATAATGGAAATCCTTCTTAGCTTTTTGTCAAGGAAAGAAATAGGAATAGTTCAATATTGCCTCACAGGCCATGAAATTTAAAAAGCCTTGAAGAATTACTATGAAGGCATAACCTTAGTAAAATCCAGTAGATTGGAGATGTATATGATAGAATAGGAGCTATTCATGATGAAGAATAACAAAAGCATTACCGATATGATGAATATACTTCAATCCATCATCATAGGTATGAAGAAATTTGGAATCATACTCACCAATCATGAGGAGAACATCAAAAATACTTAAATCATTACCTTTTGAAAAGTTTAGTGCCAGGGTATATAGTATACAAGAGTCATATCAAGAAATTGGAAAAGTGCCAACAGATGTCCTCATAGGCAAGCTTCTCACTCATGAGCTAGCCTTGAAAAAAATGAGGAGATGAAGAAGGTGAGAGGGTTAGGGGACAAGAATGACAAAAAAAAAAGACTTTAACTCTCAAATCCTCTTCCAAAGAAAAAGAAGTAGAGGCTATCTCAAGTGATGATGATAGTGAAACAGAAGAGGATGAGTTAGCTATGCTTTCTAGAAGAACCAAAGAGCTGATAAGAATAAGAAATGATATAAGGAACTTCAAGAAGGCATCTCCCAACCTCAAGGAAAAAAAGAGTTAAGTAATATGCTATAAGTGTGGCAAGCAAAGCCACATCAAGTATGATTGCCCCAAGCTAAAAAAGAAGAAAAAGGGAGGAAAAAAAGAACAAAAGCTTTAAAACTGCTTAGGATGACAACTCTAATGAGGAAGATGAAGATGAGAAAGTGGCAAATCTATGTTTCATGGCACAAGATGACTTTTTTAATGAGGTAAGTTCTTCACCCCATTCTTGTGAAAACTATGATGCATTAGAAGATATAGATGATGAGCTTTTAGAAGCTCTTACCTTGAGATGTGACAAATATAAGTCATAAATGAAAACTTACAAAAAGAAATGGTTAAAATTGAAAAATAAATTTAACTCATTAAATGAGCTTGTAAGTGAATTGAGGACTTCAAATTAAGAACTTAAAAAATCTGTAGAAAGTCTTACTAAGTCATCCTCTTCTCTAAATTCCTTGAGAAAAGAAAATGATACCTTAAAAGGAGAGGTAATTGAGTTTAGAATTTCCATTTCTACGTTTCATAAAGGGAAGGAAGCTTTGGATACATTAATTGTATCTCAAATACCTCCCTTAATAAGACATGGTCTTAGCTTTAATGAAGTCTCCTCATCATCCACTCCCTCTCTCACTACTTTCATTAGAGTTTTAACACCTTAAACATATAGTATTATGATAGTTGGGAGGAAGAGTGCTCATAGCACTAAGTCACCAATGCCTAAGGGTAAGAAAAGGGCACATCAAGGCTCAAAGCCTAAGCCTAAAAAGGCTAATCATACATTCATCTACAATAAGAAACATACTCATCCTGGCACATATAAAAAATTATCTTCTATTCCAAATCATTCATGCACATGTTCATCCTCACATCATCATAGTATGAAAAGGACCCCTACTCATACCAAAGCTATGTATAGGAGAAAGACTCACAAGTCTAAACTATAATGTCATTAGTACATGAAGTTTGGTCATATAAATATCTATTGTTATATTAGGAAGACTCACCTCAAATTAGAGGACCCTTCAAAGCCCAACCCCTAAGGACCTAAGTATGCTTGGGTACCTAAACAAAAGTGATTTGTTTATGATATGTAGGATTACATTACAGCCACCAATGAAGAAAATGATTGGCATATGGATAGTGGATGCTCAAAGCATATGACAGGCAATAAAAAGTTATTTATAGCCATAAAAGAGAAAGAAGGTGGCAATGTCACTTTTAGGAATGATGCCAAGGGTAAGGTAATTAACATTAGAATAATTCGTAAGATTAGTTGTTCACTTATTGATAATATTCTCCATGTAGATGGTTTACAGCATAATTTTTTTAGTGTAAGTCAATTATGTGATAAAGGTAACAAAGTCACCTTTGACCCTAGAGAGTATCGAGTTATCACTTTGGTGGATAAAAGTGTCATCTTCAAGGGTGAAAGGAGAGACAATACCTACTTAATTGACTTAGATAATTTGGCTAACCAATCTTTCAAGTGTCTTATGTCCCTTAGTAATGAGGCTTGGTTTTGGCATAAAAGACTTGGTCATGCTAGCATGGAGTTCCTACAAAGCCTATCTAACAGAGAACTAGTGGAAGGTCTTCCCAAGCTAAAATTCTTAAAGGACAAGACATGTGGACCATGGCAAATGGGGAAGCAACATCTATCTTCATTTAAGGGAAAAAATGTTGTAAGTACATCTAGACCTCTTCAACTTATCCATATGGACTTGGTTGGACCTACTACAAGTGCTAGTTTAGGTGGAAAGCATTATGTATTTGTCCTAATTGATGATTACTCTAGGTTTATTTGGGTATCCTTTCTAGCTCATAAGAATCACAGTTTTTATGCTTTTAAAAGTTTTGCAAAAAGAGTTCAAAATGAAAAAAGCTACTTCATTTCTTCTATAAAGAGTAACCATGGAAAGGAATTTCAAAATGAATCTTTTGAAACTTATTACCTATAGAATGACATTTCTTAAAACTTTTCAACTCCTAGGACACCAAAACAAAATGGTGTTGTAGTAAGGAAAAACAGAACACTAATAAAGATGGCTAGAACCATGTTCAATGAGTACTCCTTGCCTAATTACTTTTAAGCCAAAACTATCAATACTTCTTGTTATATTGCTAATCGTGTTTTCAAAAGGCCCATTCTAAATAAAACTTCTTATAAGCTTTGGAATGGTAGAAAATCTAAGTTATTATACCTAAGAGTTTTTGGATGTAAATGCCACATCTTAAATACCAAGGACAACCTTGAAAATTTTGATTTTAAGATAAATGAAGGTATTTTTCTAGGTTATTCTACCTCTAGTAAGGTCTATAAGGTATTTAATAAAAGTACTATGGTTGTTGAGGAGTCAATGAATATTGTGTTTGATGAATCTAGTAAACTTGATCTTAGAAAAGATTCTCTTGTTGATAGTCTTGCAGGTGACTTTAAGAAAATTGAATTAGAGTCAACTTAAAAAAAATGGTTATAGTCATTGGTGAAAATAGGCCATAAAAAAAAAAAAAAAGGAATCCCAACCACAAGAAGCAGAAATTCTAGCTCAAGGTCTTTCCAAGGATTAAAGATTCTCCAAACATCAGTCAAATGATCTAATTATCGATGATACATCTAAAAGAGTAAGTATTAGATCTCAACTTAATGCTTTAGACAATAATCTGGTATTTGTTTCTCAATTTGAGCCAAAATCAATTGATGAGGCTTTTGATAATGAGAGTTGGGTGATTGCCATGTAAGAGGAACTCAACCAATTTGAGAGGAACAAAGTGTGGGAACTTGTTCTTTAGCCTAAGGAACATCCTATTGTAGGATGCAATTAGGTGTTTAGGAATAAATTAGTTGAGCAAGGTTTCGTTACTAGATATAAGGCTAGATTGGTTGCAAAAGCTTACAACCAAGAGGAAGGTATTGATTATGATGAAACATATTCCAAGCAGCAAGATTATAGGCTATTAGGATTCTCTTAGCTTATGCATGTCACAAGAACTTTAAACTTTTTCAAATGGAAGTTAAAAGTGCATTTTTAAATGGTCTCATTGAGAAAAAGTTTATGTTGAACAACCTCCGAGTTTTGAATCTCACATTTTTCCAACTCATGTTTTTAAATTAACTAAAACCTTATATGGTTTGAAATAAGTTCCAAGAGTTTAGTACGAAAGGCTTAGCTCATTTCTTTTACAAAATGATTTTGAGAAAGGGAAGGTTGATACTACTTTGTTTATCAAAAGGCACAATCAAGACACACTTATTGTATAAATATATGTTGATGATATTATATTTGGTATTACTGATGAATCTCTTTATAAGTATTTTGCCAATTATTTGACTAAGGAATTTGAGATGAGAATGATGAGAGAGCTCAAGTTTTTTCTTGGCCTACAAATCAAGTAAACCAAAGAGGACATCTTCATCAACCAAGCTAAGTATGTAAAGGATCTACTCAAGAAATTTGGTATGGATGGATGCAAAGTAACAAAGACACCAATGAGTGATACCATCAAACTAGACAAAGATGAATCGAGTAAGTCCGTTGATGAAAAGAGATATAGAAGTATGATTGGTTCTCTTCTCTATCGCATTGCCTCTAGACCCGACATTATGTTTAGTGTATTCATGTGTGTTAGGTTTCAATCATGCCCTAAGGAATCTCATTTAAATGTTGTTAAAAGAATTCTTAAACATTTACATGGCACTTTGCACTTAGGTTTATGGTATCCTAGGAATTTATCTTTTTAGTCATTTAGGGTATTCGAATGTGGATTATGTCGATAACTTATTAGATAGAAAAAGTACTTCTAAAACTTGCCAATTTATAAGGGAA
The DNA here is from genome assembly GCA_949677035.1 of Omphalea diandra. Taxonomy (NCBI): domain Eukaryota; kingdom Viridiplantae; phylum Streptophyta; class Magnoliopsida; order Malpighiales; family Euphorbiaceae; genus Omphalea; species Omphalea diandra. The sequence goes on along the minus strand of CATIWR010416947.1, from coordinate 16,691 downwards.
TGCTTAGTTTGTATTATCCACTACTAAAGTAGAATATGTAGTGGTAGGTTATTATTGCACCCAAGTTCTTTGGATGAAACAACAACTAAAGGATTATGGCTAAGTTATCGATCACATTCCCATCAAATGTGATAACACAAGTGTAATAAATCTCTCAAATCATCCAACACTCTAGGAGCAATCACATTGATATTAGGCATCACTTTCTTATAGATCATATGCAAAATGGTGATGTGGTGTTGGAGTTTATTGACACCAATCATCAAGCACCAAACCTCCTAATGAAGAAAGGATAAACTTTACTAAGAAGGAGTTAAGAATGCTTGATAGAAGCTTACTAAGGTGAAAATTAGATTTCAATATATATTCTTTATTGAGTTTGTTGATTTCAATGATTGAATGTTGTGTTTGATGTAGATGTATTTTAATTACTTTAGAGGATTTAATACTTTATGCAAATGTGCTTCTCTATGCCAATTTGCATGAATTAATCATCGTTATATTAAGTGGAACACATCTAGAAAGACCATTTTTTTCCTTTTTCTTCCTTTCTTTTCTTTTGCTTTGTAATTTGCGATCACAATTTACAAGCACTCTTCCATTTTCTTTGTTGCACCTTTAATTTGTTGTCGTGATTTAAGATCGCCATCGCAAATTTTTTCAAAATTCAAAAGTTTTGACCTTTACTTCCTTCGATTTTCTAGAAATTCTAATTGTTACTCACAAATTTTGTAATTAATGGTAGCGACTTGAGGATTCGCGGTCGCGAATTAGAGTAATTATCAAGCATTAATTGATTTGACTGCCAACTGATGGGACCCCTTATTTAATGCAAATTTTACCATTTATTATCATTTTTCATCAAATTTTTTACCTATTTAAGCCATTCCAACATCCTTCCATTTCGCTTTTACCTATTCTCTTCATTTACCTCCAATTCTTTCTCTCAAAACTACTACATTCTCCTAACTTCTATCATGGCACCCAAAAAGCTTTCTAGAGAAGAAAAAGGCAAGGGCATAGCCAAACCTTCTAGCCCTTCTGCCCTTCACTTGATGAAAAGAATAACCAAAAAAGAGAAAGACCATTACAAAGCCAACTCTAACAAAATAATCTAACCTAACAAAATTTTGTCTTCTTTTCTCCTTGAATCCCTTGGAATCAAGGATGAAAGTCATTATTTTCTCTTCAATTTGGGCTAAAACGAGTTCATTTTTAAGATGAACCCGGATACGAAGAAATTGTTAAGGAGTTCATGTGCACGATCACATTAGTCGAAAAGCAGAATCTAAGGCAGGTCAGTATGGGTTAGTTTTTTGGGCATTTGGGATTCTTATTTTATCACCTTTGAATAAATTTTTAACCTTTTCAATCTTCAAGTGGGATATGATATCCCTTTCATCATCTTTGCACTTGACATCATGTACTCTAAATTTTAGTTCGAAATTTCCATCAAAACCAAATATGACCCCAAAACATCTCTGGGAAAATATATTTGCACGCTTCCTAATTGGCTTCTTCATCATCTTATCACCTTTTCTGTTAATGCTAAAGGTGATGGGAACGAAAAGGTTTCCCAAAAAGACCTAATTTTTTCTGTTTTGTTTAACCAAAAACAAACTTATCCAAATCGATTGATACTTTGTGGATCAATTGATTCACATGAGTACAAAATCCAAAAACCAATTCCCTCTACGATCTCATGTCACAACCATTTATCGTTATGTAGGGGCTCTTAATGAGGAGAATGAAAAACTCCTCACTAAGAAATTCTACCCTCCCAAAATTTCTTGGATTTACCTTATCTCATTAATGCCAAAGCTATTCACCCCGACACCCATGTCTATACTTTGGGATCACTTGGGGACAAAAAGGAATGAGTCTACTCAAACCTCTAAAAAGAAAAGTTTATGATAGAGAAGGGTGCTCCACTAATTCCATCTCTCAAACCTAAACCAAAGACAAAGTCATCTACCATCTCCCTCTCCTCAATTAATAAGAAATTGGACAAAGTAATGAGGATGATTAAGAGAAGATTTCTTCTACTTTCTCACCTCCATAGTGACTTGGTGGATCTTCAAAGGAACGTGGCTGTTACACCTTGCCACCTCCCTAATTTTGAAGATTGGGAGGATGCTTTAGAGGAAGAAGAAGATCAAGAGGTGGAAGAAGGGGATAAAGCCCAAGGAAAAGGTACAGATGAAGACATATTGAAGACTTTAGAGATGATGATAGCTCTCTAATCTTTTAATGTTCTTTCTTAGGCTTATAATCTTTTTATGTTTTTCTTTCATTTATTTTGTTTGTTTTGTGGCCAAAGTTTGTGATCACACATCTCTCTATTTCTCTTTATCTACATCAATAAATTTATTTTCTATTATGCTTCATATGTTTGTTTATAAAGTATGATTGCTCTTTCGTTTAATCACCTTATACTCATCTATTTACAATTATTATGATTGCTAATTTAATCACTTTTAAATCCCTTTATATTCTTTTTTTTTAATCTTAACAAAAGGAGAGAGAAATAGTGAAAAAAAATTGCATGACATATAATCTAAGGGAAGCATAAGTTGAGAGGGAGCAATCTAATCAAAATTTCTTGTTAAACTTAGTCATTTCTTTTTAGTTTTATTAGTTTCTCAACAAGTTTAATTTGTTAAAAATGTGTTAACCATCTCAACTTCACACTTATGCAATTCATTGCCCTTTGCAAAATCAATCTAAGTTGTCAAAATCAAAAGGGGGAGATTGTTGGACTAGGTTGGTCAAACGAGGATGAAAGGTCTCTTTTGATCTTAACAATGTATATTGATAAGTTATAACATCTTGTTTACATGTTGATTTTATAGTTTTTAAGATTGGTTTGCATTAAAAGTTAGATGAAAGTCTAAATCTCAAACATAATGTAAGGTATACCAATTTACGGTCAATAACCTTAAAATTGCGATCGAGACCCTACAACAAGAATTGATGAACTTGAACCAGACGAATTCATGGAGCAAATCACAGCTGCGACCTAGCCAAGGAAGACATGAACTTCATACAGTCTGATTCACAATGGCATTCACGTTCCTAGTCAAGATTGTGACTTTTATAGTTGTATGGAGAGAACCAAGTCTGCAACCAAAGCTTGCCAAGTGTCTAAGATAATCGTTGACATATTAAAATTCATGAGGGTGAAAAAGTCTTCGAGATCACAACCTATTAAAGCATTTTCTCTTTATCAAACAGAAGGATTCACGTTCACTATAAACTTTAATTGCGACCGTGACTTTTGGTTGGTTGAATGAACGCAACAACTATTTTTCTTAAAAGATCGATAATAGCATGCCATGTGGACTAGCCGTTAGATACAAATAAAATTCTTCACCGCAATTTCAGTCTTCCTCGTGTAAAATGAAAATTTGCGACTGCAAAATGTCAGTCACGACCACGAAACTAGTCTGACAAGCATTTATTACAAAATCTATCAAGCTTACCTTAGAGATTTAGATATAGTTTCTTTGTAACGTCTTTTTAGTGGTTATTGGCTATAAATACTCTACCAAACAAACATGAATATAAGAAAATAACATTGAATATAGCCAAACTATTGCAAGTTTGTTTCTCAGCCTTAAATTCTTTGTATATGAGTTGATATTGTTGGGTGTAAGCATTAAAACCATTATTATTGGGTTTGACAGTTAGCCTAGTTGTAAAACTCTTATATAGGTTAAGTGTGAGCCTTTAGGAAAACACTTAAGAGGTTTTCTTGTGTGAGTCTTAAAACACAAATTGTAAGGTTGTGTGAGAGCCATAAAACACAAAGTGTACAAGTTTAGTATGACCTTGAAAACACCATTTAGAGATAATAGAACACTCAATTGTGAAGAATTGGGGAATTGACGTGGAGTTCATTAACACCAAAACCACTATAAAACATTGTGATTTCATCTCTTCTCCTTTTCTTTCAATCTCCCAAATTCATTATCTTCCCTCCAAATTTTTAAATTCCAACCAATTCAACCCCTATTCTAAGTGCACAAGGGCCAACACCTACCCTAACATTTTCTTTGTCTATTTTAGTTTTCTTAAGTACAAGATCACCTTTCTGAAAAGATCTTTGGCGAACTCTCCTATTGTGGTATGGAACAACCTTTGCTTTGTATATTATTGCAACAAACGACTGCTTGCTCTCTTCGCTTTTCAAATAGGTTGATGTGCAATTTGACTCCTTCATTGTTAGCCTATGAATCAAAATGTTAAACTCTAGGAATACTCATTTTGATATTTGCTGGAACCACTGCTTTCATACCATAAGCTAAGGTAAAGGGTGATTCTCCATGGGCCCTTCTGAGGGTTGTTCGATTCATCCAAAGAACTTGAGTTAATTGTTCGGCTTAGTCTTCTTTGGCCTTGTCAAGTCTCTTCTTTTGTCCGTTGAGGATCATTTTGTTGGTAACTTTCGCTTGCCCATTCATTTAGGAATGGGCAACTGAAGTAAAACTTAAATTGATGTGAAGATTCTTACAAAACTGCCTGAAGCTGTCATAGTCAAACTATTTGTCATTATTTGTGATGAGTGTGTTGGGGATGCCAAACCTACAGATTATTTCTTTCTATAAGAAATTCTTTATCTTCTCTGTGGTTATGGTAGTGACTGCTTTGGCCTCTATCCATTTGGTAATCAACGATGATGAACTTCCTTTGTCCTGTTGTTAGGGAAAAAGGACCAAGAATGTCCATTCCCCAAACGACTAACGACTAAGAACTGGTGATTCTAATTTGTTAAATTGTTGGGACTCTTGAGATCCTGTCATGTTTTTGACACTTTTTACAAGTACATACCAATTTGTTTACGTCTTTCTTAACCATTGGCTATAAATCCATGGAAAAGTTTCCTCATCCAAGTGTTTGGTTTTATGATAAAAGTTTCCATTTATGAGGAAACTTTTCCTCGATGATCTCCACAATGGAGGCGAAGCTTCTAAGTATTTTTTTTAACATAGACTAACTTGGCTTTTGATTGCTTTCCTTAGAAATTGGCTTCATTATCCATGGCAGTGTCGATTACCTTTTTGCTAGATATGGTAGTGGTCTCATCCCTGTTCATCGGCTGTGTGGTTTTGGAATCTTAAGGATCTAACAATTGAGGTGGTGGTTTTCTATTATGCTCTCCAGGGTTTTCCTTGAGTTATTGTGCGTTGAGAGCAGCTAGGTTTGCACTCAGAGCCCTAGCCATTTGCTGATTAAAGTTCTTTATGACGATCTGCATGGTTTTTTCTAAAATTTCTTGAAACTGTTTATGGTTCATTTACAACAGTTGTTGCATCTGTGACATTAATACGCACAATGGTAGCTAGCGTTGAGCCTGAAGAGGCATTCTCTGCCTCATCAACTAGAAGAGTGGGGATAGAATTATTTCTAGAGTGACGGGCCATTACTCACTCTCGATCAAAAAGATTTTGTTTTTACAAGAGGTATGTGTTTAAAGACGCAAAGGCGAAAGATTTAAAGAAAATAATCAATGAAATAGTAGGAAAAAACTTGATTTCCCACAGACAACACCAATTGATGGTCTTTTGATCGATGAAAAGGGTAAGTGACTTGTCCAATAGGTGAACAAACATAAATTTAGGAGACTGTGTCATCCACAACCACTCTGATATTTAAGTTAGTATATGAATTTTGAGAGTTTAAGGAACTTGTGAATGAGAGCAAATAATACAAAACCCTAGAAAAAAAACGTACCTTGATTATAAAGTAGATGATTACTTATACTCTTATTGGTTTAAGATTATTCATAGACATGCTAAAAATAATATTCATTGGATTTGTTATTATTATTTCAAGACACTTGAAAAAATATGTATTGCATAATCCTCATTCGTTATCTGAATATTACGAATATAACCGTCTTTCGTCGATCCTTATTTGCTAGTGAAAATTTTTGAATGTTGTTTGATGTTCGATTAGACGATGTTCACAATTTCAAGGGTGAATAATTTTTATTTTGAGGATATGTGTCATGGCTAATGATATTCAACTAGACAAACATTACCAATAACTATAATATAAATTTTAATAATTATTTAAATATAAATTTTAGGTGTTCAATTAATTAGCTAATTAATTAATAAAAGAATATATCTGAAATTAAAATTATACAATTTTATTATAATCATATTATGTGGCTAGTGAATAATTTTAAAGTTATTATAACAGATGAGAGATTTTTAACTAGTCATAATTTCTGAGGAAAAAAAAAGCAACGGATATGTCCTATGGGCATGGGCATTTTCTCTGACACGGACACTTTGGCTCCCATTTCAGCTGCAAGTGATGATATGACCACATCAGGTGGGATAGTGATCTTGTGTGGTTCAGCCTTTTGAGGAGACACAAAGTCTTTCAAGCTATGTTTGAGAAATTGCGTAGAAAAAAAAAATGAGAGAAAATATTTTTTTTTTTATATTTAGATAAAAATGAGAAAAAATAAATTTTATTTTTCTCTTCATATTTAGATAAAAAAGAGAAAGAAAAAGAAAATTATTATCTCATATATTTTCTATTTTGCTATTTATATTAAAATAAATTAGAAAAAAAAAATATAGAGTCACTACCTTCAAAGTTATGATAATCTAATTTTTCATATTAACTAAATATTAATACACATAATTCTAACAAATATTATCATCCATTTATATTAAATATCAATTCAAGTAATAATATACCAATACTACTTTTTTTTATGTATCAAATAGTTTCATCATCTTCTCACATGTTACTCATGATCAAAATTATCAATTTTTGCTTTCAATCTCTAATATTTTCTCTCCATTTTAGAGAGAAAATAATAAAGATAGAATACAAATTATTTGTTTCTTTTTTTATTTTCCTTCCTTTTTCAAACAGAAAAAAAAAATCTCTTCTTATTTTTTTACTTTTATTTTACGCTTCTCTAGTTTCCTTTCTCTCGAATACAAGGCATGAGTTGCAAGAAGTTGGACTCCACAACCCTAAGCCATTGAATTCTTAAATATTTCTTGGGATTGTGATTCAATTCGGCCCCCAATTTAGAGGTGATATTAAAAAAATTTAATTTCAATTTTTTGAAACTAATTAAAACATATTTTTATTTAAATATAAAAAGTTTCAATTTTGACTTACTTCCATTGCATACCTCACATATTTTTATCCGTTGCATAAAATAATATTTTTAAATAAAAAATTGAAAAACAAATTATTTTTTCTCTGGTTTCTCTTTTCATTTATTATCCAAAATCTTTATGCAAAACAAAATTATTATTTTTAACAAGTCCCAATTAAAAAATCTAATATAGCTCAAAATTTAACACTAAAAAATATTTTTAAAAAAACTATAAAATAGTCATAACTGCAAAGGTGAGAAAGCAATGAGTTCTTTCCATCAACATTTGATATATGATGACCATCGTTTTGAAGCAGCTAGGCTTGTTGGGTTCATGTCATACTGCAGGAAAACAAGAAGCAACAGATTTGACTAAGTAATCAAACATCATGCGCATTACTAATTGTCCTATCTTATTCTCCATTTCCTTTCTTCATTTCTTATTCTCCATTTCCTTTCTTCATTTCTCTCGTTTTACTAGATGATGAGGTCCTTTCTAGACCGATTATTTAAAATTATTTAAAATTGAATTTATTGAATTAAATTGGTCAAATCTAAGTTAAAACTCTATTTTGATTTTAACAATGTAAATTGATATATTATAACATCAAATTTCAAGTGTTGATTTTGCAGATTTTTAGATAAATTTATATTTTTAGATAGATTTATATTAAAAGTTGAATAAAAGTCTTAATCTCAAATATTGACATTTGCAATCTAATTCGCAAACACGAATGAGAAGTTCGCAACCGGTGTCCTCCAAAAGAGTTGAATGAATTCATACAGATAAATTCGCAATGCATGTCGCAACTGTGACTTTTGCATTTGCTTGGAGAGAACCAAATATTCAACCAAATCATACTAGGTATCTTAAAAAACTGTTGGAAGATCAAATTTCGCGGTAGCAAAAAAAGTGTAGCGACCATGAATTTGATGAAGCAACTTCTCCATTCAAACAGACGATTTACGGTGAGCCTCACGTCTAAAAAAGAAAATAGTGACTGCGACTTTCTCTATTACTCAAGAAATGCAACTACTTTTTTTCTTAAAGAACTAATGGTGTGATGCCACATGGACCAGCCATTAAATACAACAGACTTATGTGAAACTTGTGACCGTGAATGAAGGTCTCAACCACGAATTACAATTGAAAAGCAATAAATGCAGGATCTGCTAGGTTACTTTGGAGATTTAGAAATAGTTTTGTTTGTAACGTCTATTTGATAGTTGTAGTCTATAAATACACTTCCAAATAGACTTGAATGCATTGATTATGCTAAAACTCTTACAAAGATAATTCTCGTAACTTTATTTTTTTGTACATAGTTTGGTTTGAGCTTTAAACACTTTCAATTTGGGTTTAAGAGTGAATCCTTATATAGAAAACTCTTGTTTAAGTTTTAGAGTGAGCCTTAGAAAAATCTTGTAAAGGTTTGAGTGTTAGCCTTGATAAAACACTTATAAGGTTTAGTGTGAGCCTTGGAAAAATACTTATAAGGTTTGATATGAGCCTAAATATTATATTGAGTACGAGCCTTGAAAAAAGACTTGTAATTTTTGGTGTGAACCTAAACACTAAGCTAAGTGTGCTTTTATAAAATATTAGTAATTTAGTGAAATACCCAATTGGTAAATTGGGGAGTGGACAGAGGGTTGGTTAATACCTGAACCACTATAAAACTCTTGTGTTCATTCTTTTTCTACTTTTCTCTAATTTTTTATTTATGTGAACTTCCTCTAAAAATTCAAATTTCTCACCAATTCAATCCCTTTTTCTTTGCACCAGGGCCAACAATTGATATCAGAGCTAAGTCTCAATTTAAGCCTTAATTGTGTGAGAAAAAATCAATGGCACAAGAAGGAATCCACTCTCACCATAATCCCTACTTTGATGGCAATGATTATGCTCTTTGAAAGCTTAAAATGAAGATCTATCTTGATAGCGATCTCATCAGCTTATGGGATTATATACTGGAAGAGTGGAAGCCTCCAACAAAGATGGTTGAAGGAGTAGAGGTGACAATTATGAGAGAAGAATGGAGTGAAACACAGAGGAAGGTAAATGGAAAGAATAAAAGGGCAATGACTATTATCCTATGCTCCATGTTAAAAGAAGAAATTGGGAGAGTCCAACATTGCCAAACTACACGTCATATAAAAAACACTAGAAACTATCATAAGGGCACAACTCTTATGAAATGAAGTAGGTGGGAGATATCTGTGATAGAGTCGGAGCTCTTCATTATAAAAAACAATGAAAGTGTCACTAATATGACAAATAGACTCCTCTTGATTGTCACAAATATGAAGAAGTTTGGAAGAATTCTTATCAGCTATAAAATTCTTAAATCTCTTCCATTGGATAAATTTGGTGCAAAAGTATGTAGCATTCAAGAATCCAATCCAGAGATGGGAAAGGTGTCAACAGATGTTCTCATTAGCAAGCTTCTCACTCGTGAGATGACTTTGAAGAAGAATGGAAAGATGAAGAAGCTAGGAGGACAAAGAGACAAAGAGGAGAAAAAAAACTTTGACCTTTAAAGCTTAAGAAAATGATTCAAGCACAAGTGATCAAATTAAAGTGACAAAGAAGAAGAAGAGCTTGCCAAGATATCAAGAAGGACCAAAGAGTTTATGAAAAGGAGAAGAAAAAGAAGAATCTAAAGAAAGTCATTTTCCTATTATCACAAGAAAAAGAAGAAGAGCTTTAAGGCAACTTAGGATGATGATTCAAGTGATGAAGAAGAAGATGAAGAAGTTGCAAACTTTTGCTTCATGGCTCAAGATCACTCTTTCAATGAGATAAGTACTTCTTGACACTCTTGTGATGAGTATGATGCATTCGATGATATGGATGATGAGCTTTTTGAAATTTTAACCTTGAGATGTGAAAAATATAAGTCCTAAATGAAAAATTATATAAAAAAAAAGTGTTCAAAACTTGAGGATGAATTTAAATGCTTAAATGATCTTGTAAGCAACTTAAAGACTTCTAATGAAGAACTCAAAAGATCCTTGGAAAATCATTCTAAATCTTCATCCTCTCTTGATTCTCTACGAAAAGAAAATGACACTTTAAAAGGAGAAGTCATTGAGCTTAGGAATTCCACCTTTAAATTTCACAAAAGGAAATAAGCTTTGGAAACATTTATTGTATCTCAAAGACCTCTGTTAGTAAGACATGGTTTAGGCTTTAATGGAGCCTTTTCATCTGTATCCTCTCCTACTACATTCATTAAAGTATCAACACCTCAAACTTCTAGTATTGAGGTCATTGGGAAGAAAGGTGCTCTTAGCACTAAGCCACCTATATCTAAGGGTAAAGAAAAGGCTTCCCAAGACTCAAGACGTAAGCCTAAAAGAGTCAACCATGCATATATGTACATAAAAAGACATTCCTAAACACACACACACAAACCTCTCTTCTACTCCATAAGGAGACATTCTCAAACACACACACACATAAAAACCTCTCGTCTACTCTTTCTCACTCATTCACTAGTAAACATTCACAAAACCAAGGTTGTTCATAGGAGAAAGACTTACAAGTCTAAGCTTCAATGCTATTATTGCATGAGATATGGGCACATTAATATATTTTGCCATATTAGGAAAGTACACCTCAAATTGGAGGACTCTTTCAAGACTAACCCACAAGGACCCAAGTATGTTTAGGTACAAGAGCAAAGTGTTTGATATTGTAGGATAAGAACTTCTTCACTAAATTCTCATCATAGAAGATCTAAAGGTGAATAAAGATAGCTAATGAAGAAGGGATAAAGTTTCAAATGATTATTTGGTATCAAACCATTGATACTAAACTTGTAATATATCCATTATCCCTTATGTATTTAACTTGATATACTTATGCATATGTTTAGGGGGAGTTTTATGCATTTCATTGTTTGATATATCTATGTATTGACATATTTGATTTGATGTGATTGAATGTGTGATGAGTTGAATCAATTCATTTTGCATTTGAGATTTTCTATATTTCAAATATATAAATCAATCATCGAATATCATATAGTTTATATTAGGGTCATATATGAAAATTCTTAAATTCTTAGCCCTAGTTTGTGTGATCAAATATCTTTAAATGTTTGAATTATTTTGCATTTATGTTCATTTATGAAATTTTCATCCAGTTTATGTTTCATCTATTTATCTTCTTATGTAACAAATTGTGATCAATTGTGCAAATTGGTTATGGTTGCTATTAGTATTTAAAGTTTATAGACATTTCATCTCATATTTCCATTTTCTTTCTTATTCCCTCCTATTTCCTCTCTTTTTAATCTTGACAAAGGAGGAGATATAATTAACTAAATATACAAAAAGGGAACATACAAAAAGGGGATAGAAAATTGAGTTATATTTGCAATAAGCTCAGACAATGATCTTATTAAAATAACTAAGGGGGAGTATGGATTGAGGGGGAGCAATTTCATACTTATAATTTGAATCACTTCATGCATAATTGATTCTTTATCCTTTGCATATTCAATCTAGATTGTCAAAATCAAAGAGGAGAAAATTATTAGACTAGGTTGGTCAAACCTACGTCAAAACTCTCTTTCGATCTTGACAATGTAAATTAATATATTCGAACATCAATTTTAAGTGTTGATTTTACAGATTTTTAGATAGATTTGCATTAAAAGTTGAATGGATGCCTTAATCTCAAATATTTATATTTGCACTCTAATTTGCGATCATGAATCAGAAACTCATGACTGTTATCCATTAAAAGAGTTGAATGAATTCATACAGACGAATTCGCGATGCATGTCACATCCATAGTCACAACTGCGATTTTTGTATTTGCTTAGAGGGAACTAAATCTTTAACTAGATCAGACCAAGTATCCTAAAGAACCATTGGAAGATCAAATTTTGTTGTAGCGAAAGAACTGTAGTAACCTTGAATTTGATGAAACAACTTCTTCATTCAAGCAGACGATTTTATGGTAAGCATCATGTCGAAAAAAGAAAATCGTGACCTCGACTTTCACTATTACTTAAGAAATGCAACGATTATGTTTCTTAAAGAACCAATGGTGTGATGCCACATGGAGCTATTAGATACAAATGGACTTATGTGAAACTCGCAACCATGAATGAAGGTCTCGATCGCAAATTGCATTTGACAAGCAATAAATGCAGGATCAGCCTAGCTTATTTTGGAGATTTAGAAATAACTTTATTTGTAACATCTCTTTGATAGTTGTAACTTATAAATACACCACCAAATGAACTTAAATGCAAGAGAATAACCATTAATTGTGTCAAAACTCTTACAAAGATAATTAACATAACTTTATTTCTTTGTACATAGTTTGATGTGAACTTTAAACACCTTCGATTTGGGTTTGAGAGGGAGCCATAGTATAAAAAAAAACTCTTGTTTGGGTTTAAGAATGAGTCTTAGAAAACGCTTGTATATTCTTGTATAGATTTGAGTGTTAGCTATATAAAACATTTATAAGGTTTGGTGTAAGTCTAAACACTAGATTGAGTGTGATCCTTAGGAAAACACTTATAAAGTTTGGTATGAGTCTAAACACTAAGTTGAGTGTGAGCCTTAGGAAAACACTTATAAAGTTTAGTATGAGCTTAAACACTAAGTTGAGTGTGAGCTTCTAAAACACTAGCGATTGAGTTAAATACACAATTGGTAAATTGGAGAGTGGATGTAGGGTTGATTAATACGCAAACCACTATAAAACTTTTGCGTTCATTTTTTTTCTTCTATTTCTCTAATCTTTTATTTATGTGAGTTTCCTCCAAAAATTCAAATTTGCCACCAATTCAACCCACATTTTTGGTGCACGAGGGCCAACCGAATTTAAAAAACAAAGAAACCAATCTCAAGTTAAAATGAAAAAAAATATCTATCTTGAATTGAATCAATTTTCAATTCAGTCTGATTTAAAAATTTGACACTGATAGATCAGTCTGGTTAAAAAATTAAATTTACAAAATAAAGGACTCTCTCTCTCTCTCTCTCTATATATATATATATATATATATATTGTTCGAATTGATATGGATTGGTTTAAATCAGTTTTAATTATTCAAATCAAATACAAGATCAATAATTGATATTGTCTTAAATTATTTTTTCTGGTTCGGATCTGTTTGATTATTTTTTTTGGATATTTTTTTAGTCTTTTAATTTTGAATATTTTTCAATACAGTTAATTGATCTTATTTGATATATCTGGAATCCATATTCGTCCTACCACATTTCATATAATTGTTATTTTATAATATTATCACTTTACAAATTAATCACTCTACAATATTAACAGTTACAAGAAAATGAAAATGAAAACCAAAATTCAAGCTTAACATAATAGCAAGTTTGAACCTAAAGAAATCATTATGACTAGTAGTGCCTCCACTTGCTCTCATAGAGAAGGGTTTAGCTGATGATAGATAGTGACAGTCTTTGTTAGGGATGTCGATAGAGCATAATTTATATAAGAATCTACCTTGATAGTGTAAAGAATCTTTATCATTTTGCCCCCATAAGACAAAGGTAAAAATTATACCCTTACACCATAGGTTTGACAAAACTCTCAAATTAGATCATAGTGATAACTCGGAAAAAAAAAATGATATTATCTTTGCCAAAATGAATTGGGTTCAATATGTATCGTTGAAGCGCAACTCGACTAGCATCAACTAGCAATTCCTTATAGTGTGCAACTCGACTTATTTCATGTACTTTAGCACCTTGAACTTTGTCCATTTGTCATTCATATAACTCATTCTAATAGGATACTTCCTCATATTTCTGATAGAATAAAGACACTGTTTTAGGGCTTCTCTAACCTTTAACTTTATAATGTAGTTAAATATACTCCAAAATACAATTTCTACAGTAAATTTACTCCAACCCGTAACTTCATTTTTAATGCCAAAAAGAATATTTTTTGCATATTCCTTCTTATAACTCATTTAATATTTCTTTTTATTAATATTATACTATTCATACATTCTACACAATACACCTATATTTATTTCACATGTGTTATGATACACTCGTATATTAATTTTTAATAAATATTTAATATATTAAATAAATTATTTTTTTTACACTTAGCCTAATATACTATATTTATCTTTTATAAAAATATAATATATTAATAGTTATTTAATTTTATTATGTCTTATATTATTTGTAAGTTATTTAATTTTACAAATTTAATAAAATTTTGTGTGAAATTATTAAAAAAATTTTAAAGATAATTTAAATGTGAATTAAATTGAATATTATATTTAAACTAAATTGTAACTTATATGTATATGATTTGTTTGTAAAAGAGTTTTTTTTAAAAAAAAAAAAAAAAGTGGAGTGGTGCAATGAATAAAGTTGTGCCATATTTGGTGCAGCATTGTTCATCCACTCTAAAATTCAACTGCAAATGCAATTGAATTAGAGTGGAATGACACTCAACCCACTCCAAATTTGAAATGCAATTGGATTAGAGTGGAATGATGTTTAATCAACTCCAAATTGAAGTGGATTGGAAATTCCCTTGAGTCTCCTATATAAAAAGTCCTCTTTAGGCAAAAAAAAAAAAAAACCTTTTTTAGGATATTTTAACTAACTTAAATATCAAAGTGATCATTCAATACTGGCTTGATTCTTCTCTCAATTTTTTCTTTTTTAATTTTACAGGCTTAACTAGCAAGGTCGAGACTATCAGTTCATCCCACAAACTCATCAGTAGATACTAATTTCTATATTTATTGGATGAATATTTTAAATTTATTATTATTATTATTATTATTATTATTATTATTATTATTATTATTATTATTATTATTATTATTATTATTATTATTATTATTATTATTATTATTATTATATATAAACTATTGTTATTATATAATTTAATAATAATCATTTTAAAAAATTAAAACATAGTTAAAAAAAATTACCCTATATGGATTTCTTGTGAGACGTGGATATAGAATGCCCATCCTCACTTCGCCCCATTATCATTTATAGTAAATTTGATTTACGATTCATAATCCTTAGTTTTAATCATAGGCCTAATT
Source organism: Omphalea diandra (assembly GCA_949677035.1). NCBI lineage: Eukaryota > Viridiplantae > Streptophyta > Magnoliopsida > Malpighiales > Euphorbiaceae > Omphalea > Omphalea diandra. Next base: position 1,484 of record CATIWR010416947.1, on the reverse strand, counting down.
AAGCCGTATAATTACTCATATTAAACCTTATTTGATATTAATTAATCATACTTTTTGTAATTTATATTTGGTAGCATTGTTTAACTAATGAGATAAATTGTTCAAATAATCAAATTACTTAAATATCCTTTGTCCCGTATAGAAAAACTATGTTTCCTAAATTTATTTTTTTTCTAAAAAAAAAAGTTTTCTCATCTTTTGGTTTAGTTTGTATCAAATTTTGATTTGAATTATCATTTTGCATGCAAATATTAATTAACTTTATGATATTTTTTATATTAATTATTATCACATGATTTATTTTAGAATTCAAGTGAAAAATATTGAAAAATTAAATTAAATTAAATTATAATAAAGTTATCCTCAAAAAATAATTTTTATAGTCAATTATTTATTATTTTTCTCATTGATTATTTTTTATATATGAGAGAGGTTTTTTCTTAGTGAATAATGATATAAGTATAAGCCATTGAGAAATAAATTGAAAAATAAAAGGTATTTTTGAGAAATAAAGTAAAAAACTAAGACTATTTTATAAATTAAGATTTCACAACTAATGAAATTATTAATTCCACTAGAGATGGATTGCTAAAAATTTGAGAATACCAAGTTTTAAATAAAATTGATTTTATGGGTTAACTAAGCCCTTGAGATGATTAAGTCTAATCTATATCATAAACATCAAATGTGAAGTTGTTTATTGATATTATGACTAATTAAGAAATCCTATGAATCAAAATAGTTAAAGTATCAAATACACTCATGAACTTGTCCTCTAATGATAATAAATGATAAAATAAAATTTTTCATCAAATTTACTTTTGAACTTGTATTTTTTATCAAATTTACTCCTGAACAGTACTTTTGCACACTTTTATACTCTTGTTTAACCCATTTCTCTATATATCTGTTGTAGTTGGATGAATGAGCAGAATTATATGATCAATGAATGCATTTAAGAGAATCGGACTTAGATATATTTCAACAAAAACATAATTTTTTCTAAATTTTAAAAATTCTTAAGTCTCCAAATCCCAAAAACTATAATTTTACTTCGACACAATGATCTCTTTGTGGAGTAATAATTATGCTCATTCATTCAACTACAGCAGATATAAGGAGAAATAAGTTAAACATGAGTATAATAGTGTGTAAAAGTACTATTCAGGGTAAATTTAACAAAAAATATAAGTTTAGAGGTAAATTTGATGAAAAAGTTCATTTTGTCCTTTATTGTCATTAAAGAACAAGTTCAAAGGTATATTTGGTATTTTGGCCAAATCAAAATGCACTATCAGAGTCTTTGTTCAAGAGTTTAGCCAAGAAGACTTGAATGATCATACCATAACCATCTAATCTAGTTCTCATGACCATCATAATTAATCTTATCCTCAGAGTCTCATTGACAATATATATATATATATATATATATATATATATATATATATATATATATATATATATATATATATATATATATATAT
>CATIWR010416944.1:0-13339 GCA_949677035.1 Omphalea diandra | reverse complement strand
CTCTATAACACCATTATTTATGATGCTATAACATGCACATAACATAAGATAATTTGTCATGCAACTATACAAACACTACATATATGTTCAAGTGTCCCAAATATAACGGTGCAAGTGTCATTGTCATGCTTCTACAAATTGCATGACTAAATGATTATTTATCCAATGCAAATGTTCATGTGGGATTTCATATCATTTGTGCAATGAATGTGTTCATGTGAAAATGCCAATGAATGTGGATAAGGATGTTACAGGTGAAGCTCCAATGGTTAAGGACCTATGAACCCATTCTTCTTCCCCTTTTAGATAAATTACTTGACCTTAAACCCACTTGTCCCAGAGAAAGGAGTTTATCCAACCATCCTTATAGGCTAAATAGACCCTTATGTTGTGTCTCTTTGTCTCCCTTATTTGCACGTGTCATGATTTGCATCTTTTGGCTAGCTTATTTGCATCTTTTAATAAGATTACTTACATATTTCAAATCCATAAATTAATATTATAAGTGCACATGATAAATGTACGTACAAAAATTCCCCCAAAAAATAAAATGACACTGTTGGACCTAACAACTACACCTAAGAGATAATAATTCAAATAACAATATTCAAACAAATCGCATGAATTTCAAATTTCCATCATTCAATTATCTACAACCAATTATTTTATTAACCACACTAGCATTGTGAAAGTTTATAGTGGGATTGATAAAGATATGATTTTCTATATTTATAACATTTTAAAAATAGATATTAAATATAAAACCTAAGATTTTTATTTTAAAATTTTCCAATTTCTTAAAAAAATAAAAAATAAAAGCAATTACCTTTTTATATTAAATTAGAATTGAAAAAAACTTTTCTAAATAAAAGGAATCACAAATAGCTACTTAATTCACATTGATAATGAGACATTAAAAAATTGACAATCAATAGATTTCCAAATCTTTCAACACAATAATACTTATTAAAAAAAAGCAAATGTAATAAATGGGATACTAAAATTATTTTTGCCCTCACTTCCTTTTTAATCTTTAAATGTTTCTTCTTATCCATTCATTACATTTTATTCTCTAATTTCAAATTACATCTTTAAATGTGATATTTTTGCCCTCACGACAAATAGTATAGCAACAACATGGAAAAAATTTACTCTTGCTAATTAGGAAAAAAATCCTGCAAATAGTAATATAAGTCATACTAATAAACTATTATGCAAACAAACCACAAATGGACACTAAAAATAAAAAATGAAATCCCTAATAATAAACAAAATGTTAAAATTCAATGCACTAAATATATAATAGACATCGAATTATTTACTTTAATATAATTTGCTAAATGCAATTAATAAACAATTTAAAAATATAGAATTCTTACACTCTTTGGCACATATCTTTACAGCAAGATTACCTTGGACACAAACACCATCATTTATCTTTCTCACTCCAGTATTAACAATAATAAAACCCTCAAAATTACAAGCCCTATGTACAAAATATGTGATCTTTTTCCCAACTTGTGCTTTTGTGTTTGTCACCATGATAATGGATCAAAAGGTAAGTGTATAGTTTTGTCATTTCTACATTGACTTAATATGATTTTCGAACTTCTCTTTTTCTTTTCTTCTCTCAAATTATTATGCTAAAAGCAACAACATATATTTTTAATAAAATTCAATGAAAACATCATTGAAATTTAAACATTTTTACTATAATTTAATAGTAAAAAATTTTTAAATTCAAGTACATGTACTGCAAATATTTTATTAATAATTTATTCTTCCATCTTTTCAAACACTATTACATATATTCACTATTTCTCATTCTATTATTAAAAAGTAACTAAAAAACTCATTTGTTAAAAAATTTAAATACATATTCCTTCAAAACATAATAAAAAAAAATACAGCATGCACAATGCGTGAGTTGTTGACTAGTTCAATCCTAAGTAGAAAGAAGTAGGTTGCTTTCAAGTTGCCTTTGCTAAAAAATGCTCTTAGTCTTTTATTTTCTCTTAATTTCTTTACTATTCTTTAAAGTTAAATGAGGTGTTTTTATATAGGTATGCTCTAAGAAACTAGCCAACACACTTATTCTACTTATCTAGCTAGAAAACTGTTAATATGGTCGTTATAATCCTTAACAGGTGTTAGAGATCATACACAAGCATGAAAGTTGTAATGGCTCTATGCAACCTTCAAATAGGCACTAGACCTATCCACAGTCACCTCTTTAATGGGAATTGAACTTTCTTCTATAGGCATTGAATTTCCAATGGCTTTTCCATGCCTTTCAATAGAGTGTTGGACCTTGTCAACAGTCTTGTCTTTCCATTGTTGTTGGAATGCTCTCACAATTGTTATTTTACCTTTAATAAATGTTATGCTTTGATTCAAGAGATATAGACTCTATAACCAATTTCATAAGATTTTTTAATGGAACATCATTTAATTCCATTAGCATTGGTATTTTTAATAGGCATTAGGACTTTTATAGGCATTAAAGTCACTTAGTCATTAGGCTTGCTTCACGAGTGTTGTTTTTATGTGAACAATTTGTTGATCAGTTCCACAGTCGTTGAATAATTCCACATGCATAAAGTCCCTTGCAATTTTATACATAAGAGTTAGGATGCTTCCTAAAAACTTTTTTAACAAGTTGTTTTTCATTTTCTGTGGGCTTTGGGTGGATTTTCACAACCATTGAATTACTTTCTTAATTGTGCCTTCCATTTTACTTTGTGTTCAAACTTCCAACAATCTAGCCCCTTTGTAAACGTGCAAATATGATTGTGATAAGGGTCATTTCATATCTTTTTGAGTTTTTGCCTATCTTGAAAGTGATGCACTCATTGAATATATTCTAAATTTGAATTGAGATGGATTTAAGAGACATATATAGACTCATTGAATATGTTTTAAATTTAAATTGAGATGGATTTAAGAGAGATTATCATATATGAAATATTTGTACAAATGATTAACAACCTCAACTATTGTTTGCTATCATCAAAATAAGAATTGAAACTCTAAGATTTAATATATATTTATACTTATAAATTAATTGTTAGTGTTTTTATTTGTTAAACTAATTAAGTTTTAAGTAGTTAAATTAGAGGAATGAATTAATTAATTATAATAGAAATGAATATTAATTATAGGTACAAATAATTAAATTAATAATTTAGTAAAATTGGAGGAATGAAATGCTAATTTGGCTCACTACGTTAAAGTTGGTGAAGTTATTATATAGGATTAATTCTGATTTCACTCCCATAATTCACCCTAATATACTACCTCATCCCTCCTTTTACAAAAACAAATTATAATGTCTCTATATTTTGACATTGTTAATGTGAAAGTCTTTTTTGTTTATATTATTGTTAAAATAACCATAATACCCTCATTTTTCTTTAAATTTTTCTACTTTACCAAATCCTTATCTTTTCAAATTATTAAGAATTAAAATAATTCTTAGAAAAATTCAAGGCTAATAAACAAAATTATAAAATTATATAAAACATTATAATTTACATGAAACACACAATAAAATTATAAATTTCCTAAGGATTCTTGAACACAATCCCAAACACCCAAATTCACATGAAACAAACACCATAAAAATTCAAGCCCATAAAACAAAATCAAATCTCATAATCATTCAAAATCAAACAATAGTCAAAAGTCAAAACCTACCCCATTGTGCTATCAAATTTGCACAAGTTTGTGACTGAGGCAATAATAATTAGTGATGTTAAAGGTGAGGTTGAGTGATGTGCTTAGTTAGTGGAGAGGAAAAATTAATGGCACTGCTTCAAAGGTACAATAGTCTAAAATCAATCTCGTCCACGATATCCCTACCTCGCCTAATGTTTCTTACTCATTACTACCACCGAATTCTTTTCCAAGTGTTATGATTGCACTTACATTAGTCTTGAAGCTATCATCATTAATTGCTTTCATGTCATTTCACTGTCGTTTTACCATTCTTATAAGTGATGTGATCATCTTAATTTCATGGGTATAACAGTAGTGAAAATAGAATTATAGAATTAAAATGAGTATTAAGAGATGATGGCGAGGAAAATTGACATGTAAGTGATGGAGGTAAAAATGAAACTAATTTTGATAAGTAGATCAGTTATTAAATTTTTGAAAAGGAAGTGGTTTTATGAGAAAGTGAAGGTTTTGTATGCTCTGCAGAGGACATGTAATGTGGAAGACATGAATGTATCTAGAGTAAGGGTTTGGCTTTATATTAAATGATATGTGTTATCATAGATCACCATGGAGAAGAGGAAGGAAAGGAAAAGAAGGGTGAAGAAAAGAGACGAAGGTATGAGTATTTAAAAAATTAAATTTGACTTTTTTGTTAATAAAAAATTTCTTCAAATTAAACGAAAGAACCTTTGAGTTTAACAGTACCAAATACAATAATATTAAAATTTATTTTTTTTATAAAAGATGGACAAAATAGTGTATTAAGGTAAACTGTATAGATTAATGTAAAAATAAGTTAAGGAGGGGGTGTAGCTAGCATGTTGTAGCAAAGCAAAGTTTGTTCATATAGAAAACTTTACTAAGTTGTATTTTCACAGCAAAGAGGGGGGGTTTGAACAATTTTCTTTAGTTCTTGGTGATGATTTAGTATGAAGGTGAATTGATATATTTTATATATAGAGATATTTCTTATTAATCCATAGTATTTTAATTGATATTGGTGAATTAAAATAATAAAATAGTGAATTAAATTGAAAATAAATTTTAAACTTTCAATTAAAATTTTATTTTAAATTAAGTTGAAAATATTTAATTGGAAAATTGATTAAAAATAGGTAACAATTTAAATAAATTAATGAGACACATTATGAATATGAAATTGAAAATTTTATATTTGAATCTACAAATATCATTCATTTTTAAATTTGTAATATGTTAGTAATTCGATTATACAATTTTATGGATTAAAATTTTAAGCTAATCCAATGATTAGATATTTACTTAGAGAACTATTTTCATAAGCTATCTGGTTATTAAACATGTACAGTAGAGCTTTTGAAAATGATTAATTTGATATATACATATATATATATATATATATATATATATATATATATATATTCACTTAAGTTGCAATTTGAAGTACTAAATGACCTTATTTTTATCTCAAAATTTGGATAGAGCATCTTTAAAATGTTTATTACTAAATATAATTTCTATGGGATTTTGAAATACCTAAAATATTTATTTTATTTTAGGATTTATATGCAATATGATATTGACTGATAATTGGGATAACTTATTATATGCAATATTTGGAGAGGTAGGTTATAGTATTAAATTGGAGTTTATTCAAAAGGTTATCTTTAGTTTCTATAAAATAATTTTATTTAAGATTTAAGTTGTTTTGCCAATTTAAGAAATAAAATTATTGCTAAATTACTTTGTTATATACTATAAATTGTCATGCCTCAAATCCAAAGGTCATGAATTGGTATGAAACTAAAGTTGTGACCTCAACTTCGTTGGCCTGCATGTATGTTTAAATTAATAAAATATAATTTTTCAAGTGAGTGAAAGCTAATAACAATAATATAAATTATTTAAAAATATTTTCAATATATAAAAGACAAGTTGTCAAAAATAATGTATTAACTAGTTTACATATTAAAAAATTTACACTTAAAACTTAAATGGATCATCTACTAAAGGTAAGAAAACTAATCTATCACACATAAATAACATTTGAGGGAAAATACACTTATATACTTCAATAACTCGACTTGAAAAAATAAATAACCTTACTTTTTAATAATCAAAACCTGTGAAATTGAGTTATGAAAGACTGAACATAATCATAGCTCAGTGAGATATTATATGAGACAGAGAATGTTCAAACATCTTTATGAAGTTTATGTAAAATAATAAATAAATAAACAATAATACACAAACACATCACATGATCAAGTTCAAGTAAACATCACAATAACTTGCTAGCACAAATCAAATAAATTAAGAATAACAATTAATTTCACAAAATCATATATATATGGAGAAGACTAAGACATAATTGATCATCTAATTTGTGTAAGTTTTTGTAGCGAACACATAACATATAGGCTTAGTAGTCAACGTATACATATAAAATTAAGGTCACTATGAAGTATGCATCAAAACATCTTCCACAAACTTGTATCTATATACACATGTATATATAACCCAGGTGCACTATGAAAATTCAAATTCTGATATTTTTCCAATACAATACATAACAACTATCACATTGCATATAGCAACAATAATTTTTAACAGGCATATTGAGCACAAATATAAGCATAATATATGCAATTCTTCCCCGATTTCTAGGCACATAAACAGACATGCACATAAGTTCAATCATACAATAAATTATATATTTTTAATTCAAATGTACTCATATAATCACGCACATAAATACAAACACCAATACGAAACTCACATAAGTTGATTCATCACCGAGAGCACCATCTATACCATCACATAAAATTTTAATTAAAATTATGATTGTAAATATACAAATATAAATACAATTTTGGTTGTCAATAAACTAATATATATTATTTATAATTTGTAACCTAATATTTTAAGTTATAATTTTATTCCTATAATCATTAACCATACAATATATCATCATAAAACCTTCAAAATAGCTTAAACCTCAATACAAAATAACTTATGTAGAAATTAGAAATAATATAAAATAATTCTTAGTAATCCTTTAAATTTAATCCTATAACATTTGTCTCTTAATACTATAAATTGTCTCAATTATTAGTCTATACCAAAATCATATAAACTATCAAAATAAGTATTTTAAGTATTCTAATATATTAATCCAAATACATCTTGAATATTTCACGTAAAATTTTAGATTCAAATCAAGTCATTTACTATTTTTAATTATAATCTCAAATAGGTTATCCTACTTGATAGTATTTAAAGGACAATAGATATATATTGACCTTAAACTAATGCATTTGATATTCTAAATATTTTTTTAAAAAAATTATATATCATAATAAATATCTTAAAGATACTCCATATAAAATTTGAGATCAAATTGATACTATTTATTATTTTGAATTATATCCGCAAATGGACTCACCTACTTAATAGCTTTCACAAAAAACAACAAATATAAACAATCATTAAAGTGATATATAAAGTATTCAAAAAATCAAATACATAATACTACACAGATCCTAACTGCTCCATATAAAATTTGACTTAAAATATTATCATTTATTATTTCAAATTGATTTTTTTTTTTTTTACAATTGTATGGCACCTATCTCTAATTTAATAGTCCATAAACATATCTCTATAAATATAATTTTCACCATGGGATCAACCTCAAATTTTGAATCATAAAATTAGATGCTCAAATTACTAACATATAAAAAGATCAACGATGAATATTTTCTATGGCTTAGATATTAAGTTTTCAAGTACTTACTAAAAATCTATAATATTAAAATAATTACTATCATCAAATATATTTATATAAACCACTCAATTATTTATGATTGTCCCTATAAATGATCAAATCATTATCATATATTAAAATTATCGATTTAAAATCAATATTTATACCTTAATTAAATTTCAATGAAAAACTCTAAGTTAAATTCAAGTAAAACCTAAATGAAATCCTAAAATCACCTATCACAAAACTAATTAATTCACTTAATTTTACTCAATTTAAATTAAACTATAATCATCTAAAATAATATATAATAAATCTGAATATAAATTAGATTAACTTCTAAAAAAAATTTCAATGAATTAATAAAAGAATTCCAAAGAAAATCACCAATATATATATATATATCACTTTATAATAATGACCTTTAGATTTGTATTATTTAATTTTAATTATTAATTTATTTATTAGATAACTGAAGGATAATATAGATATTTTGAATTTATATCATTTTCAATATTATCCAAAATGAAGACAAGATTTGTCCAAAACTCCAACTAACTAAAAAAATATTTCACTATATCACTTTTATATTCGGACAAGATTTTTTATTTTTTATTTTTTTTATGCTTGATGATAAATTTATATTAAGTGTTTATTTTAGAAACAAATTCATTATTTCAATTTCAATTAATCTAGGTTTCTAAAAAATCGTTAGTTTTGTAGCAGTGTAAAAAATTAATATATTACCCTTTCCGTTACTTGATGCCAGTGTAAAACACCCAAACTCTTGTTTTTTTTTTTTTTTTGTTTTTTGTCACTCCATTTTCGTTACTCCAATTCTGCAAACTCTTGTTAAATACAATTATAATTATAATTAAAAACGTTACATGATATGTGTATGAATTTTTTTTTTTAAGAAAAACAGGTCAATTTGATCCTCTTTTTGCTCCGCTATTCTAGAGGAAGAACTCTATCCCAAGTCTTCAATCGTATAATCTATTCTTGCGTCTTTTTCTGCTTCTCTTTTTATAATAATTTATTTTGAGTATTTTGTTATTTATTTTTCATTTTTTAAAATTTTTAGTAATGCTTGGTTAGATAAGAATGAGATTCTTGTTCGAAATTTGCATCAAATATTAATTACCATCATTCTTTGTATAGTGGTGGTGAGTCTCAACTGACGCAAAATTTCCACAAAACTCAGATGGCTAGGTTGGCCTGTCACATTTTATAAATATGGAAAAATTTCTTCGTTTTTTTCATTGTTTTTAATTTTTTCCTCTGTTTATAGTGGTTGCAAAATCTTATTTTTTGGTGGAGATGAAAGGGATGATTATTTCCCCAGATGATTGATGCTGATTTCACTGTGTGATTTTTTTTCTTAAATATAGATTAATTGAAATTGAAATGATGAATTTATTTTAAAAAAAGAAAAATATTGTCTGAATATAAAAGTGATGTAATGAAAATATTTCTTCAATTAGTTGGAGTTTTGGATAAATCTTGTCTTCATTTTGGATAATATTGAAAATATGATACAATCTATCTAATAAAAAAATTAATGATTATGATTAAATGATGCAAATTGAAAGGTTATAATTATAAAGTGATAAGGTATCGTTATGGACCCCTAGAATGACCATATATATATATATATATATATATAAACTAAATAATAAGTTTTAGTGATTATTTTCTTTAATAATTAATTAATTAATATTAATTATTCAATAAAATTCCTTTTATTATAAAATTACTTAAATACCATCTAACTGAATATATATCAATATTATAATCAAAATGTTCATTATCACTTCTAGATATTACATATCATATCTAAAACCTCAAATTATACTTTTACCTCGATTATAGATTAAAATAAATAAGAAAGCACACTTAATGTCTAAATCACCAAAATTATCCTTATGAAAAATTCGGGATGTTATATTCTTATCCCCTTATTATAATTTTATTCTTGAAATTGCTAAAACATTTAAATTATAAAATACTCATATAGCCTAAATAACCAAAATTAACTTATGAAAAATTAAAGATGTTAAATCCAATCTCTATTTAGAGTTTACACATGTATTCATGTTTTAACAACATGTTATTTTATGTAACTATTCAATAGTTTAAGTGGTGCTATAATAAGTGAATCAACTCTTTTGAGTTTTGCTTTAGTGTTTATATTCTGATGAAAGATTATAGGAAATATATTTAAACTCAATTGAAGATATAAATGAGCGAATAATTGAACTTGTATATTTTATGTACCTAAAAGTCATAAAAGGAATATATATATTTCATGCATGTACTTATACTTAACATGTTTGCTCAAAATTATTTTGTTATGTATAATATGATAATTGTTATGTATTATATATCGATAAGACAATAATTTGAAACCCATAATGCATTTGAATTAGATTTACATGTATTATATGAATATAGGTCTATAAAAATAATCTAATGAATACTCTATAACATCCTTAAATGATTATATGTAATATATGAGCTATAAGTTTTACAGAAATTGCTTGATAATTTTATTTATGTTTTTTATGTGCGGTTTTATTTATGAAATTAATTGTCATGCTGATTTATTTGTATACAATATTTACTTGTAATTAAGTTGCGATTTTGAACTTGATCATATGGTATGTTGATATGATTTATTTACTTGCTTATCATTGTAATATCTACTATTTATATATAAGAGATTAGGACATTTCATATTTAATATAACATCTCACAAAATTATGATTATATTCACTTCTTGACAACTCAGTTTTACAGATCTCAATTAATATCAAGCGTACTATTTTTTTTTAAAAAAATATCAAGCGCTCTATCTGCTTTTATAAGTTGAGGTGTTGAAATCTACGATTACATATTTTTACCCTGTGATTGGCAAATTTCCATAGAGAGGAAAGAAAATAAGGAAGGAAAATAAATTTTATTTTCCTTCTTTATTTTCTTCCCTCATGATTGGATAAAAAGGAGGAAAAAGAAAATAATTTTTATTTTCCCTTGATTGGATAGCCAATTATGGAAGGAAAGAAAAATAATATGTAATATATTTTCAATTTTACCCTTTATTAAATAACACATTTGAATATATAATTGTATTGTATAATAATAAAAAAATAATAATAATTATTTTATTGATTTTATATAAAATTAAAATTTATATAATGATAAATATAATGTTAATACGAACAAATTCTAAAATTATTTTTATATTTAAAATGTTAAAAAAATATATTTATAGATTGATTTATATTTTTTAAATGTTAAAATGTAACAAAAATATTTTTAAATATATTTTTTAAATTTTGAAATATTAACCGGAAATTGTCGAGTGAAAATGAGAACAAATTAAGCAACTTTGGTGGTAGGTTCGATTCGAGTTGATTCAATTAAATTACATGTATTTTAAATTTGGTTCGATTCAAATGAGTTTGATTTATTAATTACTTCAGTTAATTCAATTTTTCTGTTTTCTATATAAAAAACCGAACCAAAAACCTAAAACCAAAATTTTTAAAAAGTATAACTAAATAAACCAATTGTATTAAGGGATCGAACCGAACCAAACCAGCTCGGTTCGGTCAGTTTTTCAGTTTGGTTCGACTTTTGCTCAAATTCTGTAATTTTTTACACTGTCCAGGGGTAGAATGATAATTTCTGTAAAATCCCCTCTTTCTTCAATATTTTATCTCCATTTTGGAGAGAAAATGGAGGGAGGAAAATTTTAGTTATTTTCCTTCCCCCTCCCATTTTCCTCCCCTTCCCAATCAAGGTAAAATACCTTTCCTCTCTTATTTTCCTCTTTTATTTTCCTCTCCCCCTTATTTTATTACCCTCTCTCAATCACAGACTTAAAGTTTTATTTGTTTTTGAATAATTTTTTTTAATCTTTAACATATGATCCTTTAGATTTGAAAATAAAAGTGTAAAATGATTTGAATATATGGATTTAAGATTGTAAATCAGTTAATAATTAGTATAAAGATATTATCATTTATGGAATATAGCCATTTTGGATTAATTGAATAAACTTATTATTATCTGGTCCTACTTATTTGAAAACTTATGTTTCTTAATTTAGAAATATTTCTAGATTTGTGAAGTTAAGATCATGATCTTAACTTTATGTCAATTACAAATTCTTGAATTTGAGATGTGACACAGATTACAAAATAAAAGAATTAACAGCAACAAAAAGAAATGAAGCTAAAGAGTTACATAAAGAATTAAGATAAGCATGACCATTTATGTTTTTTTTAGAATTCATCACCAATATCAAAATACTTATGGTTATATTTATAGGTTAATAAGCATGACCATAAATTGAAAGAATAATAGTGAAAAATAAATTGCAATAACTTTGAAAGATCATGAAGTGAGAGTTTTGAAGCTTGATTTTTGTTTTTAGAAAAGAGCGATTGATATTGTCAATATCACTATTGCATAATAAATTGTCTTTTTTGATATTATATTATAAGCAATATTTTCAAAATTGGATAACATCTATTGATAAAAATTAAAAAATTTAAATTAATTTTTAAAATATATCTTAAATATAAAAATATATCTTTATTTTATAAATATGCATTAATTTTTTAAATTATTTTAATAATATTTTTAAATTATTAATTAAATTAATTGAATTCATAAAATTAAAAATTAATAACTTATCCGATTAAACATTGCTGGTGCACAGAAATCGATGGGCAAATTGGATTTGAAATAATGCTGGGATAGCAAGTTGGCAATGACAGCGAGTGCGCATTTTCCCTCCTCCCCACAAATTTGATTAATTGTCTGTTTGTTATACAACCCTAGCCGGCTTCTCCTCTAACTGAACGCACACAACTCTCTATCCACCGCCATCGCAACAATGACCGTAGAATTTGAAGACGGTTATGCTGCAGACAAACTCTTCAACCAGGGCTACTCATACACCTATGACGACGTCATATTTCTTCCTCACTACATCGACTTTCCAGCTGACGCCGTTTCTGTGTCTACTAATCTTTCAAAAAACATTCCTCTCTCTATTCCTTGCGTCTCTTCTCCTATGGACACCGTGACTGAATCTCACATGGCTGCTGCCATGGCCGCCTTAGGAGGCATAGGCATTATTCACTCTAATGCTTCCCCTTCTCACCAGGCCCACATGGTCATATCCGTCAAGTCCCGCCGCGTACCTATTTTGTCCAATCCAGTTTTCAAATCTTCTGATTCCCGGATTCTTAATCAATTTCATGATGATGATTCTTTACCTTGTGTTTTAGTTACTGAGTCAGGTATATCTTATTATTATTATTATTAGTAGTAGTAGTAGAAGTAGTAGTAGCAGCAGTTTTGTTTTAGGTGTTTTTTTTTTTTTCTAAATTTTAAGTAATGACAGGTACATCGAATTCCAAGGTCATAGGGTATGTCCTCAGGTCCGATTGGATGTCTCAAACGGATAAAGAAGCAAAATTGGCTGATTACATGCGTACTTTTGATTCAAAAATCTGTGTGCCATGGAATTATGACTTGTCGCAGATTAATGCCTACTTAAAACAAGAAGAAGAGCTTGATTTTGTGGTGCTAGAGAAGGAGAGGGGAGAGGTGGTTGATGTGATAACAAAGCAGGAGGTGGAGAGGGTGAAGGGATGTCCAAAGTTAGGGAAGGGTACGGTGGGGGCCGATGGGAAATGGATGGTGGGGGCTGCTATAGGAACAAGGGAATCTGATAAGGAGAGAGTTGAGCATTTGGTCAGAGCAGGGGTAAATGCTGTGGTGTTGGATAGCTCACAGGGGAACTCTATTTATCAGATTGAAATGATAAATTATATAAAGCGAACCTATCCAGAGTTA
>CATIWR010416920.1:0-15100 GCA_949677035.1 Omphalea diandra | reverse complement strand
TCCTTAGCAACCTTATTCATGGTTGTTTGGTGGTGTATTTATAGCCAAACTTCACCAAAGAGACGTTGCAGATCATAGCTCATCAAATCTTTGAGACATGCTAGACAGATTCTGCATTAAATGCTTGTCAGGATGAAATCGCGGTCGCTACTGTCATTTCGCGGTTGCGAAATCCAAATTCCTTAAGGGAAACCTCATTTATGTCTAACGACTAATGTGGTAGCTTCTTATTAGTTCACCAGGAAAATATAGTCGTTGTCTTTTACCTACTTTCAGAAGTCGAGGTGGCGAGTTTTCTTATACAGGACGCGATAGGGCACGTGAATCCATTTGTCAAAGTAGTCATCTTTCTTCCTTAGGATTTGCGGTCTCTACCAACAAGATGCCTCCGCGAATTTTGACTTCCAACAGTCTTCTAGGACACTTGTCAAGTTGTGGTTCTGGACTTGCTTCCCTCTTAAGGTACTTTGAAATTCGCGGTCGTGACTAGGGCATGATATTCACCACAAATTCGTCTGTCACATTTTGGCTTCTTCTTTTCCAAAGGTCATGGCCGATAATGGCTCTGCGATTTCGCCTGCTTGAATTTCAGCATGCCTTAACATGAGCTGCAGTCGCAAATCCTAGATTGCAGTTGTGATTTACATGTCACTTTGGAGTTTATCAACTCTTTTCATTTCTTCTTGAGAGATTTATTTATTTCTACAAAATTAACACTTATTTGAAATATTAGTGATGATCAATCTTCTTTGTCAAGATCAAAAGAGGTTCTAGACTTAGGATTAATCATCATAGTCGAACAACATCTTTGTTATGTATACCAAACCTTGACAAATCTTTTAAGGTAGAGTGTGATGATCCAGAGTTAGAATAGGGGCTATTTTGATGGAAAACTTCAAACCAATTGCATACTTTAGCAAAAATCTTAAAGGGGCGACATTAAACTATCCTACTTATGATAAAGAGCGCCATGCATTGGTGAGAACTTTTCAAACATGGAAATAATACTTATAGCCAAGGGGATTCATCATTCATTCTGATTATAACAATTTAAAGTTCTTCAAATCCTAAGGTAAGCTCAATAAAAAGCATGCTAAGTAGTTAGAGTTCATTGAAACATTTCCTAATGTAATCAAGTATATGCATAGAAAGGAAAATGTTGCAATCAATGCATTGTCAATGAGGTACACACTACTTCCTTTTTTTTAACTAAATTAATTAGTTTTGATTTTCTTAAGGATTTGTATATTAATGATGTTGATTTTGGTCAAGTATAGGATGCATATGCTAAAAGTGCTTTTGATGAATTTTATTAAGGATTTCTTTGCATGAAAGATAAATTATAGGTGCCTATGTATTCTAGTCATTAATTACTTGTTAAGGAAATTCATATGGGCTGTTTACTAGGTCATTTTGGTGTGCAAAAGTCTTTTCATATATTGCATGAACATTTTGATTAGCCTAGTATGAGACATGATATGCAATCTATTTATGATAAGTGCATTACATGTTGGCAAGCGAAGTCTAAAGATAAATCAAATGGTTTGTATACCTTTTTACCCATACCTAGTCAACCTTAGAGTGATATTTCTATGGATTTTATCATTTGCCTACTAAGGTCTTCGAGTGGCAAGGATAGTATATTTATTGTTATTGATAGGTTTTTGCAAAATGGCTCATTTCATTACATGTTATAAAACCAATGATGTAACACACATTACTAATTTGTTCCTTAAAAAAGTATCTCGTTTGCATAGTATGCCTAAAAGCATTATTAGTGATAGAGATGTTAAGTTTTTAAGTAATTTTTAAGACACTTTGTGGAGTAAATTAAGAACTAAACTCTTATTTTCTACTATTGCACATCCTCAAATGGATGGACAAACTAAAGTAGTTAATATGATGTTTTCTACTTTATTGTGCACTATTATTTAAAAAAACTTAAAACATTGGAAGAAGCATTTACCACATATTCAATTTACACACAATCAGGTTGTCCATTCTACTACTTCTTTTTCCCTTTTTGAAGTTGTTTCTAGCTTCAATCCTTTAACTCCTTTAGATATTTTACTTTTGCCTGCTAATAAGCTTGTTAATCTTTATGGTAAGAAAAAGGTAGATCTTGTTACAAGCCAAGGTTTAAGCAAACAATGAAAGGAAGAATGAGCAATATACTAAGCAAGCTAATAAGGGGCATATAAAGGTTGCCTTTGAATCCAGTCATTGGGTTAGGTGCACATGCATATAGAGAGGTTTCCAACACAAAGGAAATCAAAATTACAACTAAGAGTAGATAGACCTTTTCAAGTCTTAGAAAGGATCAATGGTAATGACTACAAGCTTCATTTACCTAGCAACTATGGTAATATTAGTACTACTTTTATCATTATTGATTTATCTTTATTTGATGTAGGTGATTAAAGGACAAATCCTTTTCATGAGGGAGGGAATATGGAGATCAAGGTACTGACAAGCCTTTTTAAGACCATTGCAAGGGATTGAAGGTTAAATGACTAGGGAAAGGACAAAAATGATGAAAGAATCATTACAAGGATTGATCATGGAGATATAAGAGGAAATTAAAGGAACTACCCTAAACCAAAAACAAAACCATTTTGTCCCTAATTGCATGATAGGAACATCAAGTTGAAGGATATAAAAGAAATGCAATATGTTTAAAGGAAGAAACATGACGTACGGCCATGCTCCCTAAAACACAAGGTTGTATCTAAAGTGGGCAATAGGAAACCAAAACACATAACCAAGATACACAGACATGCCTCTAAGCACACAACCATGCATCCTACCACATGGTTGTGTCTCAAGATTATGTTTTTAGGCAGGAAAAACTAGAAATGCAAGGCTTTATAACATACTCATGCATCAAGGCACTGCATTTTGCTAAGTTGAGATCACAATAAAGCACAGTCATTCCCATAGCTATGTGCTTTCAAGAGCAATCTATTTTCTTATTTTGTTAGCTAAATTTTGAGTTATTTTCATAAGCCATAGCCTTGTATTATGAATGGACATGATCCCTAATCAATAATATTGAATATTGTCAAGTTTTATGCTTTTGGCTTTTTGTGTTTTTGCTAGAATAGAAAATTAGACTTATTATAAGGAGTGATCAACTTTTGTAGCATCTTTAATATTGGAGTTTTAATGACTTAGTTTTCTTAGGGTTCTAATTGATTTATAGCTTTCTTGGGTAAAGTAACAATTCATATAAGAGTTTCTAATGTATGTCTCCTAATGAGTTCTTTATAATTGGATGCATTCTTACAGCCATTCATTGCAAAGATGAAGTTATGGGAAGTAGGGGTGCAAACAAACAATGCACGAAAGAAGTAGAACTTTAACTACTTGCTACATTAATGTTGATAATTAGTTATTTTCCTGCAATTTCTATATTGTGAAGGTGGAGTACATTGAGGAAGTTGGCATGTCTTTATTGTATGGACAACTTAGATGTTTTTACTTTGCCAAATAAGGTAAGACATCATGGTTTGGTAACCAATATAAATTTTTACATGTAGAACATCCATTTCGGAGGAACAAAATAATATTCCTTAAAAATAAAATTGTGACCAATATTGCACTACCAATCTGATATGGATATGAGATACTATTAGAGATAGAGAAATAAGGATTATAAATGGTAACCTATATGGATGGTTGTGTAGTGAATTGACCCATTTCAAAACTAATTCGTTAGAGAAAATGAAGCATATTATGGGATTTGCTATATTGAAAAACTAACCTAATGAGGCATAATTTGGACCTAATGCATATTGAGAAAAATATTTTTTATAATGTGTTCAATACAGTAATGAATGTGCAAGGAAAAACTAGAGATAACGAACAAATCAAAAGAAGACTTGAAATAAGTTTGCCAAAGACCAAAATTAGATCATGATCCTAGAACTAAAAATATCATAAAGCCCATTACACTCTTGACAAATAGGCAAAAAAAGCTTTATGTGAATGGCTTAAAGTATTTCGATTTCCTAATGGCTATGTTTCAAATATGGGAAGATGTGTAAACATGCAAAGGCTTAAGTTGTTTGGAATTAAAAGTCACAATTGTCATGTGTTCATGTAGTGATTGATACCAATTGCATTTTGGAAACTACTTCTAGCATATGTTTGACAAGCCCTAATAGATTTAAGCCTTGTCTTCAAGGATTTAACTTTAACTATTATGCATATGGATGATATGAAATAGTTATACTAAGAGATTCATGTTATTTTGTGTAATCTTGAATGCATGTTTCCCTTAAGCTTCTTTAATTGTATGGAACATCTCCTAATTCATTTTCCATATGAGGTAGGAATCACAGGTCTTATTCAATATCGATGGATGTATCCACTCAAAAGGCAATGAACTAATTTTTATTTAAATATAAATATAGATGTTATATTGAGTAGCATATATAAGTTGAAGGTATTAAATATTTTTTTTTCCATTTAGGTACCTTCAAAAGTTGAAAAGATAATCTATAAAATAAAGCTCAGGTAGAAGGTTCAATATGTAATGCATATTTGGTTGGAAAAGGTTTAGCATTATATATGCACTACTTTAAGCCTCACATTGATACATGACATTGAAAAATCTCCAAAAATAATTGTAAATATAGAAGGGATTATGAAGAATATGATCCAATGTTGTTTATATTCAAATATGCAGGTTACCTATTGAGGGGGTTCAAAACAAAAAACCTTACAGATAAAGAAAATCATGTTGCGCACATATATGTGTTACTGAATTGTGAGGAAGTTGCACCTTTTATTAAGTATTTATTTCTCTTTCTATTTCACAATGGTAATATGGAATTGCAGTTATATATACTTTCATTTGTTGTTTTGTTCGTATGTTCTGAAGAATTTATATGTTAGGGTTACGACAAAGTTGCTAATCATGGTTGAAAATTAGTTTAATGCGTATATAGAGAATAATTTTACAGTTTGGCTCAATCAATATGTGAGTATATAAAATACATAACTTGTATTTTAAAATATGTTTAAGGCAATTTAAAGCTTAATGTAGCAATTAATATACTTTGTAGTCACCTAATTGCTCAAATAATGTTGCCAACATTTTCATTAAGGATTTGGGAAAAGGTCCATGATACTCTATAAAGTTGTATAAAAGATATTATGTTAATAACTATAAATTTCACTCGATAACACATGGTTCTAATAAAGCAACTAACAATAATGGGGCATGAATAAAGGGAACAAATTATGTTGTTGTTATTGTGTTACTATGGTCAATTAACTAAGGTTTTATAGTTATAATACCTTGCACTACCTTGTAAGAGAACTGCATTATTCAACAATGAGTGGTTTGATCCTAGACCAAATGTTGGTATAATAGTTCACAAGCAATATAAACTTGTTGATGTGAACTACAAAAAGAGATTCAATAAGTATGAACCATTTATCTTCGCTTCGTGAGCAATACAAGTGTATTATGCCACATATGCTAGCTTAAAATGGGACAAGAATGATTGGACTAATTGCAAGATAAAACCTAGATTTGTGGTGGAAGTTCTAATTATCAACAGTGAACCTTTCCAAGATAATGACACAAATATTCATGAAATTGACCTTCATGGTAAAGATCAAACAATGAGCTTGAATGATCTAATTAGTTCATTTATTGACATTAACGAGAGTGAAAATGAGGATAATGCATCAGAAAATAAAGAGTTAGATGATGATGATGATAGTGAGGATGATGATGTTAATTTACATAACCTCGATAGTGACTAGAGGTAGTTTTATCACCACTCAAATTATAATATTTATATTATAATGCATGAATGTACGTGAATATCTAAGAATACATATATACATATTTCATAAGATGTGAGGGAATGATCGATATCGTAAGAGTTCATCAAGGCGAGATACTAAATGAGGTACGAGACAATACCGACAAGATATCTCTTCTTCTTCATCACATTATGTTCCATTGTTTGATCAACATATTCCATCACCTCCAGCTCCACCATATGTAGCGTCACATTCACATCTTTGCTTGTTTCACTACTAACTATATCTACATCATCGCCTTCCTGTGATACTCTCAAGGCATGGATTTACTCCCAAGGCATTGGTGTTCTAGCCAAATTAGTTTGATTTTTAAGGAGTGTTTAGACCCTAAAGGTTATGTTTAAAAGATGGTGTCAGTAGACACTAAAGATTTTTATTGAAAGGAGTTCAAGGTACAATTTATATTTTGAATTAATATAATTTATTTGTATTGCAAAAGTATTTTCTTTGGGTTGTCATTATGGATTCCATGGTTAAGATTGCATTAAGACATACATCAGCTAGGTAGCATCTAGACAGTTTATCTAGTTAGAGAGGAATTGGTAATAGGTCACAATGCATCTCTCAAGATATATGGATATGTGGTAGTAACAAAGGTCTATTCTAGAATTTCAAGCCCGATCAATTGCAGCTTCTAAGAATATACTTACTGAAACTAAAGGGTTGGTACTAGTCCTTCTCGCCATACAACCATATCTAAATCATTCCTTTTAAGCACTCCTTAAATTTGGTTAGTTTATTTATTTAACATTTTTCTGTTCTAACAAAATATTAGGACTAAAGCATTATTGTTTTGTTTCAAGAGAAAAATTGAAATATCCAACCATAAATTTTAATCTCTTCAAGAAGACGTACATAAAGAAGTAAGACAATCTATTTGTCGATAAGAAGTCATAGGACACTAATATGAGTTAAATAAAAACTAGTGCATTATTCTCATTTTGAATAAAATGCAATTATAATAACTTAATAATATTTCATAATGATTATTCATATTTATTAGGATGTAATGGAGAGAGATATTTCTATAGCTATTTCATAACTACTGGAAGGTTCTATAGGATATCAAGCTATCAACATCAACAAATTATACTTAGATGTTGTTAAAGGATATAAAAAGGGTATAGTGTACAAACTTGACTCTAAAGAAACATCAAATCGTCTACCTTTTTGCGCCAGTATTTACTTAGCCACATCACAGATGGCATTTGATTTAGATTTGGAGGAGCACACTAGCAGGTAGGGCCGAAAGGAGCTTTGTCATGAGTTTGATATATAGTTTACTACCATAAGGGATCAGATGCAATAGACCATCTAATAGAATTTGACTTTTGTGCTAGCTACCATGTAGAGCCAGAAAACTCCAAATATCAGCACCCCTAGTAGCACCTTCGCCTCCAAAGGACAATGATTATGTGGAAGTACATGATGACCTAGATGATTAGGTTTTCTTTTCATATTTATGCACCTTACATGTACAATGTTATTACAAATATAATACAATTTTGTTTACTTTTAGTAAATTAAATATTTTTTATATATTATGTTTCTTTTTATATTAATTTTTATTAAAATAAAAATTATTCATAAAAATATAAAAATTTAATAATATAAAAATTTAAATATAAAATAATTAAAAAATTATTGTAACATATTTGCTACAAAATAGTAATGTAATAGTGATAAATTTTTCAATCATAAAAAATCCATCGTAATAATTAGTAATTGATTAGCCATTGCTAATTTGTCACTAGGCTTAATGACTAATAGGAGATTTCATTGCTAGTCCTTAATGATGATCTCTCTAGTGATGGGCCAATGTTCTTACTAGTTTGTCGTTGTTGGCCCTTAAGCATCAAGAAAGGAGTTGAATTGGTGAGAAATTTAAAAATTGGAGAGAAGGTAATGAAAGATGGATATAGAAGGAGTAAAAGAACAGATGGAGACACAATATTTTATAGTGGTTCGAGTGTTAACTAACCCTACATCCATTCCATAATTTTTCATAAATTGGGTATTCTACTAACACAAAATGGTGTTTTCAAGCTCACACCAAACTTGTACTCTTTGCATTTTATGGCTCACACACAACCTTACAACTTATGTTTTATTATGTTTTAAGGCCCACACTAAAAACCTCTCAAGCATTTCCCAAAGGCTCACACTTAACCTATTTCAAGAGTTTTACAACTAGGTTAACTCTCAAACCCAATTACAATGGTGTTTAATGCTTACACCCAATAATACCAACTCACATATAAGGAATTAAAGGTTGAGAAACAAAATTGTAAGAGTTTGGATCAATTTAATGCTTAAGACTTAGACTCCTATTCAACTTCAATGCAAACTTATCTTAAAAACTGCAAAATCAATACTTAAAATTAATGTTAGAACATACCAATCTTCATTGCCAAGATCAAAATAGATTTTTGACTTAGGTTTGACCAACCTTATCCAACAATCTCCCCCTTTTTTATTTTGACAACTTAGATTGATTTTACAAGGGATAAAGAATTGCATAAGTGTGAAATTGAAATGGTTAACATAGTTTAACAAATTAAACTTTTTAAAGTGCTAATTTAAATTTGAAATGCAAATAAACTAATTTAGATTGCTCTCTACAAATTACACTTTGCTTTAATTATGTCATACAATTACTTTCACTATTCTCTCCCCCTTTATCAAGATTAAAAAGAGAGAACAAGATAATGATAGGGATAAGTATAAAGTGATGCAAATAAAGAACAACCATAAAAGGAACAAAAACTTCAAATTTTGTTAATATAGAAACAAAATCATACAGAAACATAAACATAACTATACATAAACAATAATTTGTAAGATCACAAACTTAGGCTATAAGACAAATAGAATAAAAATAGAAAAAGAATTACAAGCCTAAGAAAAAACTAGAAAATTAGAGACTTGTCATCATTTCTAGAACCTCCAATTTGCTCATCTCCTCCTCTATCTTGTGTTTTATCTCCTTCTTCCACTCCTTAATCTTCCTCTTCTTCTGGAGTATCCTCCTAATCTTCAAAATCTAGGAGATGGCAAGGTGTTACACCCATCTTCTCTTGAAGATCCACTAAATTAGAAAGAAGAAGAAATCTCCTCTTTATCATATGCATCACCATGTCCAACTTCTTGTTAATAAAAGAGAGAGAGATGACAGAAGTCATTAGTTTTGCTTTAGGCTTAGGAGATGGCATTAGTTAGGCACCTTTCTCTATCACAAGCCTATTCCTTTTTAAAGCTTAAGTTGTTTCATACTTCTTAGCCCAAATAGGCCCCGAGGTATAGATATAAGTATCTAGATGGATAGCCTTGTTATTTATGAGATAGAGCAAATAAAGGAATTTTTGGGAGGGCAAGTATTTCTTAGTGAGGAATTTTTCATTTTCCTCATTTAGGGCTCCCATATAATGGTAAATGGTTGTGACATAAGAAGGGAGAAGAAATTGGCTTTTAGGCTTATTACTCATGTGAATCAATTAATTTATAAGGTACTAGCCAATTTGAATTGGCTTATTTTTTGTTAAGCAAAATAGAAATGTCAGGTCTTTTTAGGAATCCTTTTCATTCCCATCACCTCTAGCGTTCCCTTAAAAGGTAATGATATAGTGAACAAGCCAATTTAGAAAGGTTCTAATGTATTTGGTCAGAGATGTTTTTAGGTTATGTCTGGTTTTAATGGATATTTCTAACCAAAATTTAGAATAAATGATATCAAGTGCTAAGATGATGAAAGGAATATCATCTCCCACTTGAAGTTTAAAGAGGTTAGAAAGATGAGCCAAAGTTATATTTAGGGGTCCCTAAAAGCCTTGAAAAAATAACCCTTATAAACCTGCTTTCGATTCTACTCTCTTGCTCAATATGATAATGCACATAAACTCCTTGATGATTTCCTTATACCCAGGTTCATCTTTGGAGATAAGCACATTCCACCCTAGGCTTGACAGAAAGGCATGGATTTCATCCTTGATTTTAAGTAACTTAAGGTGAAAGGTAGGGAGAATTTTATTGGCTTGGATTATCTTGTTGAAGTATGCTTTATATCTATCCTTTTTCTTCTTCAGCTATTCCCTTCATTAGGTGAAGGGTAGGAGGACTTGGAGGTTGGGCAATGCCCTTCCCTTTCTCTGCTCTGGTTAGTTTCTTAGGTGCCATAAGGGGAGTTGAAAGGGTTTGGAAGACTTGAGAGAATAAATGAGTTATAGATAAACAAATAAGTTAAAAGTAGAATAAAGGCATGTTAAAATGGTTTAAATAGGCAGAAAACTGATAAAAAAAAGATAAAAATTGCATTAAATGAGGTCTTAAAATCAGTTGATAGTCAAATCAATTAATGTCTAGCAGTTAATAAAATTCATGGTCACTATTAGCATGTTGCAATTACTAATTACAAATTTTATAAGTAAAGGATAAAAATTCCTTGAAAAATGAAGGAGTCAATGGTTAAAGAATTTGAATTTTTAAAGAATTTATGATGGCTTTTTAAAATAGCAACACTGAATTAGAAGTTTTACAGAAAAATGATGAGTGCCTATAAATAACGATAGTGAATTACAAGGCAAAATGAAAAATAATAAAAGAATAAGAATTGGCCTTCCTAGGGGTGATCCACTTAATGTAATGATGATTAATTCAAGCAAATAGGCGTACAAAAGCTCAATTGCTTAAAGAATTAACACATCTAAAGTAACTTAACATACACAATTATCAAACATTTCATTCAATCAATCAGGATGATAAACATAATGAAGAATGTGAGGTGAGATCAATTTTCACCCTAGGGAGATTCCATCTAGCATTCCTAGCTTGCTCTTAATGAAGTTCATCCTTTATTCATTTAGGAGTTTAGTGAAAATGTTCGCAAGTTGATGATTAGTATCAATAAACTCCAACTTCACTTTACCATTTTAGGCATGATCTCTAAGAAAATGACACCTAATGTAAATGTGTTTGCTCCTAGAATGTTAGATGAGATTCTTTAAAAGATTTATTGCACTTGTGTTGTCACATTTAATGGGAATGTGATCAACAACCATGCCATAGTCCTTGAGTTATTCTTTCATCCAAAGAATTTAGGTGTAGCAATAACTTGCCATCACATATTCCACTTCAGCGGATAAAACAATTGAAACTTACTAAACCAAGAAACTAAGCATTCTCTAATAAATTGGCACATTTTAGAAGTGCTCTTTCTATCTAATAAACTACCTACATAATCTACATTTGAATACCTAATAAGACTAAATAATGAATTCTTAGGATACCATAACCCTAAATGCAATATGCCATGAAAATATTTAAGAATCCTTTTCACAATATTCAAATGAGACTCATTAGGGCATGATTGAAACCTAGCATATATGCATATACTAAACATAATGTCGAGTCTAAAAATAGTGAGATATAGAAAAGAATCAATCATACCTCTATACCTCTTTTCATCAATTGGCTTACCTAATTCATCTTTGCCTAGCTTGATGGTAGGACTCATTGGTGTCTTAGCTACTTTGCATCCATCCACGCCAAACGACTTGAGTAGATCCTTTGTGTACTTCACTTGGTTGATGAAGATGCCCTCTTTAGTTTGTTTGATTTGTAGACTAAGAAAGAACTTGAGCTCTCCCATCATACTCATCTCAAATTTCCTAGTCATATACTTAGCAAAATCTTCATAAAAAGATTCGTTAGTATCACCAAATATAATGTCATCAACATAAATTTGTATAATGGGTGTCTTGATTATGTTTTTTAACAAATAAACTTATGTCAACCTTGCATTTTTCAAAATCATTTTATAAAAGAAATGAACTAAGCCTTTCATACCAAGCTCTTGGAGCTTGTTTTAAACTATATAAGGCTTTAGTTAGTTTGAAAACATGATTTGGAAAAGTATGAGATTCAAAACTAGGAGATTGTTTAACATAAACTTCCTCCTCAATAAAACCATTCAAAAATGAACTTTTATTGTCCATTTGAAAAATTTTAAAATTCATGTGACATGCATATGCTAAGAGAATCCTAATGGCCTCTAATCTTACTACGGGGGCATAAGTTTCATCATAATCAATGTGTTCCTCTTAGTTGTAACCCTTTGTAACCAATCTAGCTTTATTTTTTGTAATGAAACCTTGCTCATCTAAATTGTTCCTAAACACCTACTTGCATCTCATAACAGGGTGTTAGGGACAAGTTCACATACTTTGTTTCTCTTAAATTGGTTGAATTCCTCTTACATAAAAATCACCCAACTCTCATCATCAAAAGCCTCATCAACTAATTTTGGCTCAAATTGAGAAATAAATATGAGATTATTATTTAATGCATGAAGTTGAGATCTAGTACTTGCTCCCTTAGATGTCTCACCAATTATTAGATCCTTTGGGTGATGTTTGGAGAATCTCCAATCCTTTGAAAGATTTTAAGCTGAAATTTCTACTTGTTATGGTTGAGATTGCTTTTCTTCTTGAGATAACTTATTATCTTCAAGATCAATCACTGTTTCTTTTAGAGTTGAATCTATCTCCAATTTCTTAAAGCCACTTACAAGACTATCAATAAGAGAATCTTTCCCAAGATTAAGTTTACTAGATTCATCAAACACAATATTTATTAACTCTTTAACAGCCCTAGTACTTTTATTAAATACCCTATAGGTTTTACTATAGGATTAGCCTAGAAATATACCTTTATTTATCTTAGAAGCAAATTTTCTAAGGTTGTCCTTAGTATTTAAAATGTAACATTTGCACCCAAAAACTCTAAGGTATGAGATCTTAGGTTTTCTACCAACTCAAAACTCATATGAAGTTTTGTTGAGAATGGTTCTTTTGAAAACATGATTAGCAATATAACAAGAAGTATTGACGGCTTCGAGCCAAAAGTAATTAGGAAAAAAAAAACTCATTTAGCATAGTTCTAGCCACCTCTACTAATGTCCAATTTTTCCTCTCGATAACACCATTATGTCGTAGTGTTCTAAGAGTAGAAAATTTATGAGAAATCCCATTCTATAAGCAATAAGTTTCAAAATATTCATTTTGAAATTCTTTTTCTTTCATCACTCCTTATAGAAGAGATGAAGCAACCTTTTTCATTTTGAACTCTTTCTCTAAAACTTTTAAATGCATCAAAAGTTTCATTCTTATGAGTTAAAAAATAACCTAAGTAAACCTAGAGTAATCATCAATAATGATAAATGCATAATGCTTCCCACCTAGATTAGCATTCCTAAGAGGTCAAATCAAGTCCATACGGATAAGTTAAAGAGGTCTAGATGTACTTATAATATTTTTCAGCTTGAAGGAAGCTTGATGTTGTTTTCTCATTTGGCAAGGTCCACATGTCTTGTCCTTGGAGAATTTTAGCTTAAAAAGACCTTCCACTACCTCTCATATAAAAAGGCTTTATATGAGCTCCATGCTAGTATGACCAAGTCTTTTATGCTAAAGCCAAGCTTCATTGCTAAGGGACGTAAGACACTTTAAGAATTGGTTAGCCAAATTGTCTAACTCAATTAGGTAGGTATTGCCCCTCTTTTCACCCTTAAAGATTACCTTCTTATACCCTTAAAGATTACCTTCTTATACCCTTAAAGATTACCTTTTTATTAACCAAAGTGGTAACCTGACATTGCATTGTTCCCAAAAGTGACATTGCCACATTCCTTTTCTTTTATGGCTACGAATAGTTTTTTATTGCCTATCATATGATTTGAACATCTACTATCCATATGCCAATCATTGTCTTCATTAGTGGCTGTCATACATTCCTACAAGCCAAAAATAAATCACCTTATTTAGGTACCTAAGTATACTTGGGTCTTTAGGGATTAGGACTTAAAGGGTTATCTAATTTGAGGTGAGCCTTCCTAATATATCAGAAAATACGTTTGTCGCCAAACTTCATATAATAATGACATTAGAGTTTAGACTTGTAAGTCTTTCTCTTATGCAAAACTTTAGTATGAGTGGGGGGGCCTTCTCATATCAAATGGTGATAATGTGAGCATAAGTAAGAATGATTGGAAGTAAAAGATAATTTTTTATGTGTGTTAGGGTGAGCATGTAACGACCGTATTCATATTTGCTCTGATACCAATAAATGTAACGACTAATTGTGTTTACAAATCATGTTGCTCTGATACTATTTTTTTTCTATGCTACCACAATCTATAATGCTACAATCGGTACCTATTAGAGCACTCAACATCCGGGATTTGCCCGTTGGCCCTGCGATGTCATACACACCAGGATTTACACGTCTACCCCGCGTATGCTTGAGCCCTCTCTAATACCAAAACTATAACATTTAAATTCATTTGTCAAACCAATAACTGTGATACCCATTGTTCTCATTTGTAAATCAGCTTTGATACCACAAATTGTAACGTCACAATGTGGCTACAGCTAGTACCTATCAGAGCACTAAACATTTGGGATTTGCAGTTTGCCCCGCGTGTGCTTGAACCCTCTGATACCATTAACTGTAACTATCGTCTTCGGTTGCAAATCATGGCATTTCACATTCAGAAATGCATACACATTAAGGTTTATTCATCATACATATATAATCCCATATGTATTTAGTGTACACATATGTTAACTAATGTTAGGACTAGTGACCATAACTAGTTCCTATCAAATGCATGTACATGACGTAAGGAGAGAGAGTTAGAATTCAGCCGACGACCTGTGTTCCATGTGTCTCAATGCAAAACTTTATGTACCAAAGTATCCAAAGTCTATGCTTCAGTATCTGAAAAATAATTGCGATTTAGTGAGTCACAACTCAGTGAATAAAAACTATAATCAAATCCTCATGACATAATCTATAATCAAATATCATCAAGATACATTGCAAGTATAACAATTGACTATGCAAGTGCAAATGCAATAGCTTTGTTTTTGTCGTGACCGAGCAAGACAAACATTGCTCCCGGGATATTCATGTGATTCATGTAACATATGATTTAGGACCTATTGGTCCATCTTCTTGTAATTCATTTGCAAGTGTTTGACAAGTCGGTCACAATGCCCTTTTAGTTCTATGTGCAAGTGCTTATTCACAAATGATATACCAAGTAATCGTTATGAGCATTTGATTCTCACTTAGCCTGTATTCTCATGTAACATGTAACAATTCAATCATATATACATGTAATAGAACATAATCATATTATTCCCATGTAACATGTAACAATTCAATGATTCTCACTTGACTTATATTTTCATGTAACATGTAA
>CATIWR010416888.1:0-26687 GCA_949677035.1 Omphalea diandra | reverse complement strand
TATCACAAGGTCAATGTCACTAAATAATAAATAGATAATCAATTATGTATATAAACCACCTAAATATTAATATATTAATATATATTAATAATTATTGAAAATAAAATTGAAATATATCATGAGGTGTATGAATATAAGACTACTTATCTAAATATTAGTCTGCATAAAAGATGAACAACCAATTCATTTAGTCCAGTTGGTTAAGACCATGTCTGGGAGGCCCTGCGGTCGTGGGTTCGAAACCCATAGCGCGCATTCCTTCACCCCATTTTTCCTTCTTAAGCTTCATATCCATTTCACAAGCCCAAGGGCCTGCATTCCCACTCAAGCCTGACAAGGGTATGGTCAGCCCGTAAGCCCCATCCAGGCCCACTAGCCATAGGCTGCACCAACCTATCCAAATCCATCTTTATTTCCCCACATTTGGGTGACAAGCCCGCATAACTGAGTCCGGCCCGTAAACCTTTAATGCTTTGACAAACATGCCAAGCCCACAAGCCTTCAAAATACCACCACCAATCAACACCACCATATTCATGTTGGTCACCACTGATGCCATTGCCACACCAGGGACCACCATTAAAAGACATCATTACGATATGAAAATTTGCCAATTATCAAAGAATCAAAACCCAAGGATTAATTGGAGTGTTGTCAATAGCAGAGCATCCAATTTCCCGCATATTTATAACTCAATACTTTTCACACTTATCGTAGGAAAGAGCAAGAGCAGCCAATAATCAAGAAAACAAAACCAACAACCCAACCACAACAAAATCCATCGACTAGTCTAGTCACTTTCAAGTCAATTTTTAGAAGAAAAAATGTTATAGACATTGAAAGAAAACAAGTTAAAATACACAAGGGATATAAGATTTCTTCCTAGAAAAGAAGGGGAGAAAGAAAAAAGAAAATGGTTAAAACTATTTTCCTAGCAATGGCTTATGATTCCATTGAATCTATAACCTTTCAAATTTTTTCTTACTACATTTCATATCATTGTTCCTGATGGGCCTAAAGTTAAATCAAACCATTCAATAAAGGTATAGACTTGGTTCAGCCAACAACCCAACTAAATCAGCTTAGTTCGTCAGTAAAACAAGGTAAATCCAGGCTTACAAGTCAACTTGTTAAAAGGGGTGAAAGGGGAGAAAGAAAAGAAAAAGAAGTGCTAAGTTAAAGAATTTGCAACATTCGTGTTAAGGTAGTGTATTATGGCCTCAGGATCTCCAAATGCTGCAAATCTAAGATTAACTCTTAAGAGCCCAATATTTTACCACACCCCTTGCACTAAAGCAGTTAAAAATAGACAACCTCTTGATTCAAGTTAATTCATAGCATGCCAATCCTAAGCTAAGCATTTTCTTGAACATCAACAACAGGGTTAGCACATAGAGAAAAATCTTCCTCCCATTAGGCAAAAAGAAAATGGTGACTACCAAACTGGAAATTAGAAACATTATGTTTATCACATTGAACTTCAATTTTCAAAATCAGCCAACTCACACGCCTATTAATTCGACGCCACATTTACAAAGATACAGAACCCACCCAAAGATAAGCAACCTCCAATTCAGTTCTTTCACCCAAAACCTTGCTTCTTTATAACTTTATCAAGGAATCCCCGACGCACTCAATTCTAAGCTTTGTCAGATCCTACTTGATATCAAAACCTCTCGTTTTTATTCTACTAGTATAATCAATAATCTCATTATCCATCGCACATCCAAGATTTGCCTCCATTTCAAGACAGAACTCTCATTGTATGAGAATAAAGATTAACTGACACTACAATCAATCTCTTGAACGGTACTAAATCTTGCACTAAGTTCATACTTCAGAAATTGATGCAAGACTTTTGAAAACATTTAAGTGGGTCTTCCTCAACAATATCTGGACACTCTTAGAAGGAAGCTGCATTAAATCCATCTACTCTTACCTTCACAATCTTGAACTTAAGTCAAAAGAACAAAACAAAGCTACCAGCACCAGCTACCTTCTATAAATGGATAGCTGAAGCGAATGTAGAATTCGCCTTCACAGCCTTAAACTCTATCCACCTTGACTTGTAATACAAGTACAGCGGATTAACATTTACAACTTGAACACAAACTAGCCTTGGTATCCTATCCACAAGCCCCAATTCTTGACACATTTTAAACCCCTTATAAAACGCATATATATTCCTTAAGTTACCACCTGGAACTGTAAAACTTCCAAGTCAAACTGCTGCAATATCTCAATTGCAACAGTTTTATGCCTTTCAAGCCTCAAACTATTCAACAAATTCGCTAAATAAATAGGCAATTCGATCGTAACCTCCCTTATTAACTTCATACATCCATCAAAATTAGTATTTATACTCATACGGCCTCGGTGGCGGCGACCTATAATCACCTCCACCTCCATATCTATCAAATTCACCATGAGCAGTTCTGCCGCCAGAGGTAGAGGCGACACTGCTCTTCCGGTCAAAAGCATCAATTCAAGCCTCTGATCTAAATACATAGCATAAGTCCTAACAAAGGCACAATGATCCCAAGAACCGAAGTGCACCTCATCTCCAAAATCGGACATATTTAATAGTTGTGTTCCCCTACGGGTGGCGTACAGTATCTCCTCTTAGAACAGAGGATCTCCGTCCTTTAATAGCCTGTGGATCAGCATCAATGTTTTTAGCACGATAATCCAGTCCCTCATCTTCCTGAGCTGTTTTGATCTCTGCAACACCCACTCCTTCTTGGACCAAACTCCCAACCCGCAGAGCCACATGGCCTTCCTTGTCGTGTTGAACGTCGAGGAGGCCACCAGACCGGCTCCTGTACATGATCTCTTCAAGTGAGTACCACTTGTGCGGGTCTGGTTGTGCGTTGAATGGGACGCACTTAACAGAGAAGGTGTTGGCGGCTGAGGCGAATTAGGTTTGGAACCAAAGTTTTGTGAAAAGGATCGCATAAGGGAGAAAGAAGAAAACAAAAAAATTGGGCATAAAAGAATAGTTTTGGCCAACACGGCTCGAACTCGAGACCTCTCACACAAGTAGCACCAATTAACAACCATCTGAGCTAATGGACGATCTCATGATAGTGGCAACAAAATAAATATATCAAAAGGCGATGCAACAATGCCTGGATGCCTCCATCGGTCATCATTTTTTTTTTTGATTAACAATACAAAATATCTAAGGTTCTAAATCATATACAATTTCTTGCTCTGATACCACATGTAACAATATTTAATATATGATCTTGTATATAAATTTAGAACACCATTCATGATTAAGCGGAAGCAAAATTACGTACCTGTTTGCGCAGTAAATCCAATAGCGGAAGCAAGTTGCATACCTCTTTAAGCGTTGGATCCCAAATTTTTTTCGCTCTATTATTCCGATCACTGAAAATAGAATACTCAGATAATAGGTCAGAAGAGTTGAAAAAGAGAGCTAAGTCTTCCTCTCCTTGACCTTCCCACATGACAGCTACGATGAGAATAGCAACTAGGGTTGTCAAACATTATGAAGGCAGAATATGAGACTTAGCCTATTTATAATAGATTTTAACAGGCCCACCCATCAGAGGTCCATGTTAAAATAGGCCTACACTGACCGTCTTCCATATCGGCCCAAAAAAAATGTCACAAGCCCATAACTCAATTGATCACATTTTAATTGGTCTTATCCCAAATCAATAAATTATATTATTCAGTGCGTTTTATAAATAATTAAAACCAACCCATAATTAATACTAACCCACATAAAAATTCCAACAAACAAATGTCAAGATTTGAATATTTGAACTTCTCATATTAACATATATGATAAGGAGAATGTTAAATTATACAAAATAGCAGTGTTTTTAGCATATTGGGTCAGTAAAATAAATTAATCAATAGATTAGTTAATTGGAAATAAAAATAGAATAAATTAATTAAATTTAATTAATATTGAAAATGAAATGAAATGAAATCATCTTAAAATTATATTATTTTATAAAAAATTAAAATTCTAACAATTATACTATTTTACTCAAAGTTTAAAAGTTAAAAATATTTTCTATTAATTTATCATATCATATTTTAAGTATTATTTATATCTTTTTAAAATTTAAAAATAATTTATTGAATCAAATTGAACTAATCATATTAAAATATATTCATAGTCATTAAAAATATAAAATTGATTTGAATCAAATTAAACCAATCATTGATCTGATTTTCGATTTTATTGATTCAACTAACTAGATTGATTTGATTTTCAAATTTTGCTATTAGTATTACAAGAAAAAATGAGACTCAAACTAAATTATGAGCAAGTTTATTAATTACTTTTAGGAGAAAACGAAAAGCAAACTGAGTGGAAAGAAGTACTTAAGGAAGAAACATCTTCTCCCAAAAGCCTTACGTATGAATTGTCTTTCTCGATCTTCTTTATTTATCGTATCAACACCAAACTATCACTTTCAATTTCCATTGGCTGAATACGTAGATCACGAGCAACTAAGAGGTCAAGTTTGACAGCACCCGTTTAAATTAAGGAGAGTTATTAGCAATATTTTTCAGAATTTTGTTTGCAAATTCGTGTGTTGCGTGAAATATAGTATACAAAAATTTCATAAAATAATTAAATAAATTTTTATTTTATTTTTATCTTAGATAATGAGAACATCAAAATAAATAATTTTTAAATTAATATTATATAAATTATTTTATATTTTTATTATTTAATTGCGATACATAATTAATTTTTTATTTTATTAATTTTATTTTTATTTATAATTAAATTTTATCTATATTTAAATTAAATTTAAATAAATTATATTAACAAAGTTATATATATATATATATATATATATATATATATATATATATATATATATATATATATATATATATATATATATATATAGTGAGAGAGAGAGATGTGACACTACTTTGAAGTTGTATAAAAAAATATCTAAATGAGAAAGTGTTATATGTTAATTCATAAATATCTCAATTTTATTATATATAATAGATTTCATCTAATTGATTTTTTTTAAATTAAAAAAATATTTATAAAATTTTTTAAAGTAGATTATTTTAAAAAATTACATCTTATATATGAAATTTTTTAAATTATATATTACAATTAAATTTTATTTTATATATAAATTAAAATTAATTATCAATAATAAAGTTAAATGTGTTATAATTGATCTTACAATAAATATAAAAATTAACTATTTCATAATTACTTTGACATTTATTGTCATTAATACTTCCTATATTTCATAGTATTTGTCACTTTTTAAAAAAAATATATTTCAATTATCTGTTATGTCTAGATCTTCAATGCAATATGTATTATTTTTCTATTTTATCTTTATCAATATTCTTAAAATTGTAATGAATTAGTCATTTTGAATTTTTTTTTAAAAAAAAGGTAATTCAGTCATATTCACTTATTTTTTCCTATATTTATGATCATTAAATAATTTCTTAATTTGTGTGAAACTTTACAAAATGATAAATACTATTGAAAATGGTGCATGATAAGAAATTAAAAATTTCTAAAAAATTAAAAAAATGATGGATCAATGAATGAAATGATTCATTAATGCACAAAACACTGCAAATTGAATGAATGAATAAACTCCAAAAGATAACTTGTCATATATATATATATATATATATATATATATATATATATATATATATATATATAATGAGACAATATCAATTCAAAAATCGATTAATCATTTAATTTGATTCAATATTTAAAATTGATTAATAAAAATAATTGAAATTAAAAAATTTGATCAAAATTAAAATTAGATTAAATTAGTTTAATTTAAAATTATATTATTTTGTAAAAATTTTAAAAATGGTTTTATTTTACATAACATTTAAATATTAAAAATATTATTTTAATATTTTATTTTTTTAATTATTTTACTTAACATTTTTATATTTTTTAATTTTTAAATATTTTAAGTATTATATATATATATATATATATATATATATTAAAATAAAAAATTGACTAGCTAAATCAGATTAATCAAACTAACCGAATTAGAAATCAACCAACCCTTTTATTTGGTCTCCATTGTTGGATGAATTTTATAATAGATCCAAATACTATATCATCATATTTGATATTGCTTTAGAATATCGTAATTAATATATTTTAAGTGTTTAAGTATTAATTTCATTAATATATATAATTAATTATTATGTTAGATAAATTTTATTTTTAATGAAATATTATAAATAATTTATAAATTATAGATATAATTTAAGATTTTATATAATAGGATTATACCATAACACTATCGTAGAATTGACTTTCATTATATGTTAATTTTCGCACACAAA
Organism: Omphalea diandra; assembly: GCA_949677035.1. NCBI lineage: Eukaryota > Viridiplantae > Streptophyta > Magnoliopsida > Malpighiales > Euphorbiaceae > Omphalea > Omphalea diandra. The sequence continues at coordinate 20,333 of CATIWR010416888.1, read as the reverse complement.
TTTATGCTGAATAATATTATTGATATATTAATTATAAATTTAAAATAATTTTGATGAATTAATTTACTAAATTTATATTTTGAATAAAGTGAAAGCCAAAATGATTATACTAAATCTACAAAGATTTTAAGGATTAAGGGGGAAAAGATTAGTGAATATATATGGTTTTATTTTTTCAGATTTCCAAAAGACAGGACAAGTAGCAATTAGAAGTTCGATAATATAGAGCCTGGCTGGCTCCACCAGCTCTCACTTTTCCTCGGCACAAAGACACACCGACAAATCCACCTCTACGCCTGACGCTTTTCCCACGCGATCCAATGCGCTTACCGCTACAAATGATCCCCTTTCACACGTGCCAACTCGTATACACGCACGTGCCTACAACACCTTCTTCCACTGTTCGTTCTTCATCGGATTCCGAAGCCAAAACTGTAATAATAAAGCCAAAGAAAAGACGAAGAACCCGGAACTTCCATTTTCCCCCCATATTGTCATTTCTGATCTGGAAACGACGTCGTAAAGGAAGGGAAGCGGGGCAATGGAGGCGATACTGGCACGTGCACTGGAGTACACGCTCAAGTACTGGCTCAAATCCTTCTCCAGAGATCAGTTGAAGCTTCAAGGCCGCACCGTTCAGCTCTCCAATTTAGGTTAGTTGAGGAATTTTGATCATTTTCATTTTCAATTTTTTTAATTTTCAGTATGGTGTAATTAATTTAGTTGTTTGTTTGAATTTAGATATAAATGGAGATGCGTTGCATGCGAGCATGGGATTGCCGCCCGCGTTGAATGTGATGAAGGCAAAAGTGGGCAAATTCGAGATAATTGTCAGTATTAGTTTTGTTGTTACATATTTTAAGATTGCTGTCAATTTTTGCTTAATTTGGTCTGCAACTTATTAAATAAGTTTTGAGAATGCTGCGAAATTGATAAATATTAACTACAGAAGAAATTTGGAAATTCAGTTATTAACTTTGAATTTGCACCCTTAATAGTTTGCATTGAAATTCATTGGTTTATTCACCACTTGTACTCCTTGTTAGTTTAGAACGCATTTGCAAGTATCGACCATTCTTGTAGAATTTGTTGACTCGAGAATAGCAAATTCCAGTGAATGAAAAATTTATACTTCTAAACGAATTCTTTGACATACCATAGAATTCATATATACCAAACTCAAAGGTTGAAATTCTTCATGTGAAATTCGTTTATCTTTTATTTCATAGCAATTGAACTTGGTTTTACCTCATTTTTAAGTTCTTTTTGTCTATAAGGTGCTTGCTTTTCTATTTGGTTTGATTGATGTGTTTCCACATTGCTTTTCTTTTTCCACACAGCTTCCCTATGTAAGTAATGTACAAATAGAACCAATTGTTATACAAATTGATAGACTTGATTTGGTTCTGGAGGAGAATGATGATTTGGATTCATGTAGCAGCTCCAATAGGTACAGTCATTTTACTTACAATTAGTTGTATAGTGATTGCTAATTGCCTATATTTGTCATTAAAACTATTGCTGATTGCTTTTCACTGTTGCAGTACACAGTCATCCACTGGCTCCAGTAAGGCGAGTGGTTATGGATTTGCTGATAAGGTTAGGTGCTATCTTGGTTACAGTTGCATTTTGTTTGTGGCATTTAGAATTTTCATACTTGTTATCAGCCACTTGGAAATGTTCTTTTCCTGAACTCTAATGCATCTACCCTCCAAATGGCTTTTTACTTGCTAAAATTTTGTAGAATTGAGTAAGGATGTAAAGGGGTTTCATTTTTCTTAAATGTAATATCTATTTCAAACGCATATTTGTTCTGGAGGATTCAACAACAGAGAAACCAAATAAGGTAGCTAGAAAACAAATTGTTTTGATTACACCCCGAAACATAGGTTTGCTAAGAATAACTTTATTAGTCTAGGTTCTAAATGTATGCCTATGTGCATTGTTTTCTCTTTTCTTATAGTCTGTCTGCACTTTGGTGATCCTCATTAGAAGAAGCATATTTGAGGTCCTTTTTTGATAACAAGAAGTTTATTTAGTCTGGCAACTCAACAACTTGTCCTTTATTGGTTTTGTGTTGATTGCATGCAAAAAGGTGCAGATATTGGATGTAAGTTTTTACTTTTATGAATACCAGATTGCAGATGGAATGACAATTCAGGTTACTACTGTCAATCTTCTACTTGAAACGCGTGGGGGTGCTCGACGTGAGAGTGGTGCTGCCTGGTATGTTCTTATTGTTTTCACCAGCTTTATATTGACATCCAGTCCATTTGCTAGTTATTTTTTTGTATAATTTGGGAAACTTATTGGGTGTTCATATATTGGCTGCTTACAATTCGCTTACTTTACATTTGTTCGTGTGTTTTGGTTATCTGTACTTCACCATGTAATACATATTATTCAATGTAAAATAGGATCTAGTGTTGCTTTCATTAGGGATGATTTAAATATCAAATGGCTTCAAGAAAAACTCTTGGTAATTTTATATAAGTATGCTTTGAAATTTAAGATGATAAACTGATTTTTCACCTTTTCTGGATATTATCTCATCATTTTTCTTCTGTCTTCAGGGCATCACCTCTGGCATCTATCACCATACGCAACCTTTTATTATGTACCACAAATGAAAATTGGCAGGTACTTTTGCCATATGCTCATTTTGTTTTTTTGAGAATGTGCTACATGTTTGATGTTGATTCCTTTCCCTAGTTCAAATCTTATGCAGGTCGTTTTACATTGCAGGTGGTAAATCTCAAGGAAGCACGTGACTTCTCTAATACCAAAGGGTTTATATATGTTTTTAAGGTAACATATAACTCTTTCCAACATAGACGCTTTGTTATGTATATGTTTGGCAAGATTTTGCTTCTGCTGTTTCTTTTTTGGGAGTGAGTACATGTCTAAAGCTTTTAGTTATTTTTATGAAATTTATAATGATGCTATTTTTTTTTTTTATTTTACAGAAACTTGAATGGGAATCTTTATCTATTGATCTCCTGCCTCATCCTGATATGTTTGCTGATGCCAGTTTAGCACGTTCTCAAAAGGGTTCAACTCAGAGAGATGATGACGGTGCTAAACGAGTTTTCTTTGGTGGAGAACGGTTTTTGGAAGGAATTTCAGGAGAGGCTTATGTATGGAAACTATACATTTTAATTAAATTCTTGATGAATTTTCCTTTCCTATGGATTAGTGAGAAATGATCAAGAGCCTTTTTAGTTGTCTTGGTTATGTGGTCCTGTTTATGTCCAATTCCTAACTTCATAATTTGTATCAGATTACAGTACAGAGAACTGAGCTAAACAATCCCCTTGGACTTGAGGTTCAATTGCATATTACAGAAGCTGTCTGTCCTGCATTAAGTGAACCAGGTACAAGTGAAATGTTTTCCAGCAACCATTTTCTCTGTTCGAACTTCATAATATATGGAATAAAAGCAGCAAATAGTTGAGAAACATTTTATGACAGGACTTCGTGCTTTTCTCCGCTTCCTGACGGGATTATATGTCTGTCTTAATAGAGGAGATGTGGATCTAAAGGCTCAGCAGGTTTCAAGTTGCCCATGCTGTTACCCTTAAGATCAGTTGTAGTGTTTCTTGTTAAACTATCATGGATGAACTGCAACTGAGCTCTCTTTCTTTCTATGTTTGTATCTTATCTCTCTGTGATTTCTGGCAGAGATCTACAGAAGCTGCAGGACGTTCTCAAGTCTCTGTTCTTGTGGATCACATATTCCTATGCATCAAAGATGCAGGTTAGTTTGTTTCATCCTCTTTACAATCACTTAATAATATATTAGTTTTTATTTTTCCATAAACAAATAATGTTTTGCTCTTTGGATGTGTTGATATTCTTTTGAAGGATATGTGAACATTAGCTTTATTTGATTTCTATTCTCTGTTATTTCTTTTTTCTACTGCATGTTAGTTACAAGAGTCTTGAAATAAAGTATCCTATATTATGAATTTTTATCCTTCCACCTCAGTTCTTTGTGCTTCCCTCCATGATTGGGATCACACTTTCCCTGTGTACTTAAACGTATCAATGGAGGGGACACAACTATCAATGGAGGGGACACAACTACAGCCGGGATTGTTCTTTTGCTAGATCACATTTTTCATGAATTGAACATTTGCTCACTTTGTCAATTTACTTGCAGAGTTTCAGCTTGAGCTTTTGATGCAGTCACTTTTCTTTTCTCGGGTAATGTCACATAACTTGTAAATATTGACATGTTGAGTAACGTATCTCACTTCATTAATCCAGTTTTTGTTGGTAGGGATCTATCATGTCGTAACCAAGTAATGGCATCATATTACTTTATCCAAAATTTTGCTTAAAAGAGCCATGCATAACAAATTATTTTCGAATTATTAAATATGTGTTTTTTTAAGCTTAAAATGTCTTTTTTTCGTATCTCAAGCTAGTCAATGTGATAATGTAGGAAAGTAAAATTTAGCCACCATATGAGAAAATAGTGAAGTTTTTTTATTGCTCCAATATTCTTTGTCAGTGATGCAGAGCCTTCAATTTAAAATTTTGAAATGGCTACAACATGGACAGAGAACTTCCATTTTCTTGAGTTCTAGTGGCCCCAAACATTCTTGGCAGTTTGCATAAATCTTTTCTTTAATAACATTGCCCGAATTTAGGAGCTCTGAGATCCTAGAGCATTTTATACTATTGTGCTGTATGCTTCTGTGTGTATTTCTGTTAAGATTATTTGTTGATGTGATTTTTAGCAGTGATCTTATGTTGGTATGATGTTTTCTTCTAGGCAACAGTTTCTGATGGAGAAATTGCTAATAACTTGACAAAGGTTATGATTGGTGGACTGTTCTTAAGGTAAATTTAGTTGCTGCTTCTTTACAGAGTGGTGGTACTAAATGTTTTCTCTTGTAAACTAATTCAATTATTCTTTTCTTGTAAATTTGTTATTTGGTGATATTGGAAGGACTAGCATTTGGTATGGGGGTGGTTGTGACATAACTTATCAATTTGATAACTCTCCTTATAGGTTCTTCTTCCTTTTTTTTTTTCCTTTTCCTTTCACCCCGCCTTCTTTTCCTCTTAAAAGTAAGGAGTGTGACAAGATATGGAAACTAATAATTGTGTTGTTGAATTTATGTGGAATGATGAAATCAAATGAAATTATTGTTGACTATTAGTGTGTTTTTTTTTTAATTTTACCTTATAAAACAAGGTTTTATTAGAAGGTAGAGGAATAATGTTTCTTAAAAGTTCTAGGGTTTTAAATAGGTTGATATGCAACAAATTGCCACTCAGCAGTTTTTGGAGCAGCATTATGGGAAAGGCAGATGTGTCAGCATGTTTTGTTTATTGGTTTGGATCAGCCAATATGGATATTGCTAATTATAAGTTGTAAATTCTTCATAAGAGAATGAGTAAAATTCTGAAGAAATAAAATTTCAAGTGCTGATGTAAGTGAGTAAATTTGCATCCTGTATACCCATCCATTCTGCTGAAGGCTATACTTTTAATTGCCGTAACCTTTTCTTTTACCCTTTCCGTGATTTCTTCATCATATTTGTTTTATTTTTTCATGCTTTTGAGCCAAAACTAATGCTTAAACCCAATATGGCTCCTTAAGATATTTGTTCTCTCAAGTTGAAGAGTCAAGATTTACAACAATTATTCTTTATGAACTTAAAATAAGCCAGAAGGCTTCCTTTCTCTGATGTATGGCCAGGGAATAAGATCTGAAACAATTAAATAATCTACCTCTCCTTATTAGAGATCTGAGAGGCTATTTTCTCTATCCCATACTAGCAATTTCAGCTGAGTCATCAATAATGGGAGGTGGGCAGGGAAAAGCTGAAGTATTGGTCTCCTCAATCTTATGTGCTCCCTTAAGTTTTTGGCTGGCTTTTACTCCTGAGTTCCAATACTGAAAGAAATATTCATTATGAAGTGGTTCTTATTTCTGTCTTACTGCGAAAGAATGTGAGGTGTTTGATCTATTGAGAATGAGGAAAGGGGGTGGGGGTTTTTGTTTTCTGTTATCATATAACTTGGTTTAGTTACTATATGAATTGCTGAATGCAGGGACACCTTCTCACACCTTCCATGTACTTTAGTTCAATCGTCCATGGAGGCTGTCACAGAAAATGTTCCACAGATTCCTTCTTTTGGTATTCTCTAACTATTATATTGGAGTTCTTATGTACATACAATTAGAATTGGTTATAGGTCAGTTAAAGTCTATCTAATCGTTAAATTTTATTCACAGCTAAAAATTTTTGCCCTCCAATATATCCACTGGGAGATCAACAATGGCAGTTGAGTGTAGGTGTTCCTTTGATATGCCTTCATTCGCTTCAGGCCAAGCCTTCTCCAATCCCACCATCTTTTGCTTCAGAAACAGTTATTTCTTGCCAGCCTCTTATGGTATGAGTTGATAATTGCAAATATATGCCCTTTTGCCGTCCATTTATACTTAATTCTGAACATCATTTTTCATTGTTTTCTCAGATTCACCTGCAAGAAGAATCATGTTTGAGGATATCTTCCTTCCTAGCTGATGGGATTGTTGTCAGTCCTGGAGATGTTTTACCTGACTTTTCAGTAAATTCTATCATGTTCATTCTCAAGAAATTAGATGTCACTGTTCCTCTGGACACGAGTAAATCAGATAATCCAGCAGACAACAAGCACCCTATTATCCACAATTCCTTTACTGGAGCAAGGCTTTACATTGAAAACTTGTTCTTCTCAGAGTCACCTTCCCTAAAACTCCGGCTGCTAAACCTGGAGAAGGATCCTGCTTGCTTCTGTCTGTGGCAGGGTCAACCTATTGATGCAAGCCAGAAAAAATGGACTGCTGGAGCATCACACCTTGGTTTGTCTCTGGAAACATCTATCAGCTCTACTGGGCAACTGAGTTCGCATGGCTTGGCTTCAGGCTTATGGAGATGTGTTGAATTAAAAGATGCATCCATTGAGGTCGCTATGGTAACTGCTGATGGAAGTCCATTGATAAATGTTCCTCCTCCTGGGGGTATTGTAAGAGTAGGGGTTGCTTGTCAACAGTATTTGTCTAACACTTCCATCGAGCAGTTATTTTTTGTCCTGGATCTTTATGCTTACTTTGGCAAAGTTGGTGAAAAGATTGCCTCAGTTGGCAAAACTAGTAGACCACAGAGAAGTGGGAATGAGCCTTCAGGTGGTAGGCTAATGGATAAGGTCCCTTGTGATACTGCAGTAAGCTTAGCAGTGAATGAACTTCAGCTTAGATTTGTAGAATCTTCCCCTGTACATATTGAGGGAATGCCTTTAGTTCAATTTATTGGGGAAGATCTTTTCATCAAAGTTGCTCATAGAACTCTTGGTGGTGCTATTGCTGTTTCATCCACTGTGCGATGGCACAGTGTTGAGGTGGACTCTGTAGAGACTGAGGGAAGCCTGGCACATGAAAATGGTCCAATTTTAACTTATCTTGAGAATGGTTGCATGGCGTCCACAAATGGCTGTCCTCAATTAAGAACTGTCTTTTGGGTGAATAACCAGAAGAAACACCAACGAAATGGGATTGTGCATGCAATTCCATTTCTGGATGTTAGCATAGAGCATGTGATTCCATTTAGTGAACGTGGTAAAGAGGGCCACAGTTTAAGTGTGTCAGCCTGTATTTTTGGCATTCGCCTTGGTGGTGGAATGAACTATGCTGAAGCCCTGCTGCATCGATTTGGAATACTTGGACCTGATGGTGGTCCTGGAGAAGGTCTCTCTAAAGGATTAAAGAATTTATCAACTGGGCCGCTGTCAAAACTTTTCAAGACATCACCTCTCACAGTTGATGGGTTAGGAGAAGGTATGAAACAAAATATTTGTTTGAATGGTTTCTCATTTACTATATGCTGGTCTACTCTAGTATTGTTTCAAGGTTTCTACATCAACTGCTGTGCTCTCAAGTATTCAGTTTTTTTACAGATAGAAGTTCAGAAAATGGGAAAGATGATGGATTTCTGCACATGGAAATACCAGATGATGTGGATGTGTGTATAGAATTGAAAGATTGGTTATTTGCCCTTGAAGGTGCACAAGAGATGGAAGAAAGGTTTTGGTTTTACAACCATGGAGATGTTGGCAGGGAAGAGAGGTGCTGGCACACAACATTCCAAAATTTGCTAGTAAAAGCGAAAAACGGTCCAAGAAACGAGCTGAATGGCGAAGGAAAGTCAAATGGAAAACAGAAATATCCTGTGGAATCGGTCATAGTAAGGATCTCTTTTTCTACATCCCCCCCTCTCCCCCCTTTCTTTTTATCTCAAGGAATTAATCAATGCTTTTTTAAAGCATTTAGATGCTTCACAAGCAGAACAAAATTGTACGATTTGATAGGTTTCGTTCATGAGTATATTTAACTTGAAAGATGGTAAATCCATTGCACCTTCTAATTCGAGCTTCTTTGAAACCTAGATTATACCCTGGGCAGTATGTCAGATAATTACTGTGCCAATGCTAGGACATGCTTTTGGAAGTAGATTGAGTTTAGGTGGGTGTTTGTCAGAGATATCTGTAGCAGGTCATTTATTGGATTTTGTTATTGGTTTGTTACCTTTCACTGTCTTTGGTCATTTGATCAAATTTTTTGTTTAGCCGACTGCCTTGGCCTGGTTAAGGAAACATGTTGGTTGAAAATTAGGACCTGAGTTAAAGAAACAACTTGCAATTGGTTTTTAAACTTTGTCTCTGAGGTGAACAGAATTTCCTTTTGGGTTGTTAAAAAAATGTTAAGCTCTCATCAGTGCTTTAGATTTTGATTTTCTTGCCAATTTTATCCAAATCGAGAGATTTTCATCTGGAGTCCTGGATTTATGATTATGAGTTTATCTTATGTGAGTTCTTTCCTTGTTTCCTTGCTTGATATTGGTGGTTGTAGGTTGGTGTAGAAGGTTTGCAGATCTTGAAACCACAAGGACAAAAAGGCATTTCTCTTCCTGAGAATGGGATGAAACAAGCTGCTGAGATGTCTGGAGGGATAAATCTTGAAGCTCGCATGGTGATGTCAGAGGAAAATGTTGATGATGAAACTGGTACCTGGGTAGTGGAGAACTTTAAATTCTCCGTTAAGCAACCGGTAATGAGATTAGGACTTTCTAACTATTTTATTAGAGCCTCTAGATGAAGTGGCAACATTCTGCATTCTGATAATTTTTTTGGTTGCAGATTGAGACTGTTGTGACCAAAGATGAGCTCCAGCACCTTGTTTTGCTGTGCAAGTCTGAAGTTGATGCCATGGGTCGGATCACTGCTGGGGTCCTGAAGGTCCTCAAACTGGAGCATTCTATTGGCCAGGCAACCATAGACCAACTCAGCAACCTTGGTATGGTTAAATTGTTTAACTAATTCCCCTTTATTTCTATTTGGAATTATTGCCTTCCTATGATTCGTCAACTTGTTGGATTGCATTTTAAAAATTCCATGGGTGATGAACATCTTATTATTTAGTAGTTGGTGAACTGCTGATTGATTCTAATGGGGTGTTAGTGTTGGAAATCTGATATGCAGAATGAGGATTGTCACTAATGGAACTGAAATGGTATGCATAAAGCAAACAAGATATAAGCATTAGCAAGATCATGACAGATTGACTGTGTATACACCAAAAAAGAAAGATAACAATGGTATACCAGTATTGGAGTTTATGGATTATGGATCATGGCTTGTACAATTCACGTCTTATAGTGTCTGGCAGTCAAGGAAAAGTAGATTTATAAATTAGGTTGCTTTGATTCTTAATTATGAGATTTAGAGTTTTCTTGTAGATTTTCTATTTAGGAGGTTTGAGTTTTATTATTATTAGGATTGGAAATGTTTAGAAAGTTGTTTTGCTTCCTATCCTATTTCATCTTGGTGTAGGATTTAGGGGCACATGGTTAGTTCGATTCCAAACTGAACTGAAAAATTAAAAACTGAGTTCTTAAAAATATGGAAACTGAACCAAATGATTTGGTTCAATTTGATTTTGGTTTACTTCATCTTGAACTGATTTTTCATAAAACAAGTATTTTAAAACATTTTTAGTATAAATAATAATTTTAAATATTTAAATCAATAATACATATCATACATTAATTATCTATGTGAACCTAGACTATATTTTCTTCATGTTTAAGTATACTTTTGTTATATTATTTATATGAACAATTCTACTTAATTATTTGAAATTAAAATGTCCAATCCAGTTCAGTCATTATATCATCAAAACAGAAGTGAACTGAAATAACAAATTTTTGAAAAAATGAACTAAACTGAACCAAACTACCTAAAAAAAAAATGGAACTGAAAAACTGAACTATTTCAGTTTACTCAATTTTTTCTGTTAAACCAAAATCTGCTCATCCCTAGTAGGATTTTCCTATCTTGGGATTCCTAATCTTAGTTTTAGGTATTAGGTTTCAAAATTACTTGTGTAAATTAGTTATTTTATTACATTTTTATGACGTAAGTTTGAGTGTTTTGATTTGGAAGGCTCTGTGCCTACTCTCCCCTCTTTCCCTTCATTCTCTTCTTCTTCTTCATCCCTCTACTGCTGTTTCTGCTACCTTTTCCTTTGCTGCTACAGTATCTCAGGTACTGTTCATGGTCCCAGCATGTCCAACTTCTTTTCTTTACCTATTTAACAAGCTCTAATTCACTTTCCCAATCTTAAATTCCTTTTTTTTTTTTTAAATGATTTACTGTCCCACTAATTGTTTGAGAAGCGCCCCACATAAAAGCATTGGTATAGTTCTTCTATCTTATTGTATCAGTGTGCTTAAATGGTTTCATGTACAATCCAAGCTTTCATGAAATGTTGCCAAAAACGAAGTGTAACTTTGGTTTATAGGCTTTCCTTCATAAATATTGAAGCAGAGAACCGTCAAATGCTTTGCATGTTTAAGGAAAATAATTTGGTCATTATCAGGAAGAATGGTTGGTTCTACTGTTAATAAATGGACATGATGTAGAGTTAGTCCAGAGGCGCTTTGTAGCACTTGTAGATATGGTAACATAATTTGTGCTGTTATGCCTTATCAGTTTAGATCCAGTTCTATAAAATATGACTGAAAACGGTAAATCAATTTTTAGGTGTCCTAAATCTCCAACTTTTGAGTTTGGACTTCATTGAAAAACCGAGATGTCTTATATAGACATGCTTGAAGCATTCTGATTTATGTTATCATTACTGTACAAATTTGTTTCAAGTACTCAAACTGAACTGTTTTGGCACAGTTGTCTGATGCTCTAATGGGTTAAGATTTTGTGCTATCATGAGCTTCTTTTCTTTTTAAAAAAAAAAAATTCTTGGTGTGATTCAGAATGTCAATTTGTTACTTGCAGGAAGTGAGAGCTTTGACAAAATTTTCTCCCCTCAAAAGCTTAGTCAGGGGGGTAGTCCTTGTAGTATTGGTTATTCTCCTTTGTCAATTCAAATTAAGGAGACTCCGCAGACAACTATGGAATCAACTGTTGCTTCACTTGAGGATGCAGTTTTGGAATCACAAGCTAAATGTTCTTCCCTTATTGCCAATTTATCTACTTCAGAATCCTCTGTGCGGTATCTTACGGATATCAAACAGCTGAATGAGAAGCTTGAAAGTATGCAGAGCTTAGTCAGGCAATTACGGACTCAATTTTAGTTTGTCTTTGCCGTGCCATTTCTTTGTACATTTTTGGAATACTGTATTGTATACTTGATTCTTTATCTGTACATAGATATAGAATTACAGATGCAGGTTAAGCTTTGTGGTGATGAAGCAGAAATGGAAGCTGTTCATTTCTAGCGAAACAAATTTCGTATGCTATAATGTGGATGACAATTTTGTTGTTAAGTATGGTTTGAATATATTTTCTGCATAGTAATCTCAGTTGGGCGGCAACAGTTTTTTCTAATCAAAATCATCCTTTTATTTCCTTCAAACAAAAAATTTGTCGCACTTGATGAAGTCCCTTATTCGTCTTCCCACATCATATGTGGAGGAAAGGATTTGAACTTGAGTCCATATTCCTATTAAGAAAGGCAACCATCACTGGCTTCAACCTGTCATTACATTTATGCTAATTGACATATAAAGAAAAAAAATCATCTCTTTTGGAGCAGATTAAATCCTACTTCAAAACAATCTTGTTCACGGCCATGACCAGTTGAGAAAGAGACAATTAATAAGCATTGGTTCCAGCGGAAACAAGAAGTTAACAAGCATAGTGCAGATTATGCCACATCAAAGAGACATGCCAAACTAATCTTTACTGCATCCCTACAATCAGCTGTAGAAATGGTTTTGGTAACTTGGATTTTCAATGATAAATACTGTTTTAAGCATAATAACCATCAATATTACACTGGTTTCAGTAAGGGGAAAAAAAAGGAAAAATAAATTAGCCTAAACTATGTCAAAGATGAGCTATGCTAGCAAATTTCCAATATACAATTTGGATAGACCTACGAAGATGAGATTACATCCCACCGCCATATGGTTCCATCCTCACAGCAACTAAGGATGGTACTGCAACACAAACAAAGAAAAGTTCAATATATGATAAATTATTGAATTAAACATGTTCATGATCATTATCGATGGAACAAGAATTATTCATCTGGATATACCTCCCATCAAAGGACATGTCGGTTTGTCTAATTGGAGATTTGGATTGGCCATGAGATAGACTGGGAGAGATAATATTAGCAAATGTGCATGAGAACAGGATCGGCCATATTAAATCACGTTTCTTTTTGACATTAAGGTAGATGAATTGTAAAAAGCCTATGACTACAAACCTTGCAATGAGAACAGGGGGGACTACTTTGTAATTCCCAAACATAGATCTTCCCTTCCCTATTTCCTGTTAGCTGGAATTTACACAGGTTGAACTCCACGAGTAATTACACAATTTTTGACAACGTAAAGCTTAAGAAGAATAGGTAAATTGGTGGCATACAACCAAAATATCATTATGTAGCAAAGCAAACAAGGAGCCACTTGGTATTGCTTTACCTACAGCAGCCGCATTGTAATGGAAATCACAGGAAAACTTGATGAACCAAATGTCACATTCAGGCACAGGGTATTTTTGGAGGATGTCAACAGTACCCTACACAAACAGTTTTTAACAGATTCAAATGGCCAAGCAAAAATAGCAAGAAAATAATCAACAAAGAGGAATCTGATAAGCAGAAAGATTTATCAATGAGGAAACAATAACCTCCCCAGAAGACTGTTCCTTCATTATTGGTTCCCACAGCACAATCTCACTGTCAACACTCTGCGAATATGCAACAAAAATTACTGATATAAGCAAAGACAATCCTAGAAAATCAAGGCCAGCAAAAATGTCAAAATTGGACATTTCTTAGAATTATGACTTTTAGTTAAGCTTCCACTTCATAGTTGATTGTGTTCTATATGGTTTTCCTTGCAGCCAGTTACTAAAATGAAGTAAACAATAAGCATTTTGGAAGACTGAGATGTATCATCAGGATGGATTATTTTGAGTTTAGGACCTAAACCTGTTTCAGCTGCCATGATAAGTTCATCATCTTAAAGTTCATGATAGAACATAAATAAATAACAAACCCCAATTATACCACAAACAAAGAAGAATAATCCTGAAAGAATAAGTTTAAAGGCAATGAAACCAACTTCAGTTAATTGCACTAGGAAGGCCATGCAGCTACAACGTTATGACAGATATTTATCAAAGTTTTATTTCAGATCACAGAACATCAAGCCAAGAGACTTACCTTTGACAGGATAAAATCACCAAGCCATCGATTACAATCAACATAGTTTGTATAATCGAAGCAATGAACACCTGCAAAAACAAAAGCAAACCCATATATTAAAAGAAACACATATTAATGACGTATAATGAAAAGAGAGGATGCTACTCACAGGAAATTGTACATATTTTGTGGGGAACTTTGAAGGAAGATCTGTCCATGTGAATGACTTCTCTACATATGTCCAAAACTCTGCAGCAAGGCAAAAAGCATAACGACAGGGAATATAAGAAAACTAATAAAACAATTATAGTTGATTATGTGAATGAACATCACATTTTGCCAGCCTGCTAGATTATTTAATCAGTCCCACAATCGGATGAAACATGAATTCACCTTTTTTAGTTCCAGAAAAATAACCAAGACCTACATTTTCTATTTCTCAAGTGCCAATATTTCATCACATGATTAACACACAAATGATGTTATCTATCCATTAAACTGGACTGGATTAAGCGATCCCTCATGGAATAGTCTCATGTCCCAATCAGGGTTTTTAACAATGTGAGAATTAACTGTTTTGGCTAATTTGTAATGAATTTTGGGAGAGACAATGTGTTACTTTTGTTGATTCAATAAGCGATTCGTATGAGAGATTAAAAAAAAAGAATTATACTAGAAATACTAGATACCAAAGCAAATCAGGACATTAAACACTCCAATTTTTTCTTGTATAAGAAATAAAATTATGATATATAGTGATTAGTTATTTTCTTGTTTGTTGAGTTATTTGATAATAGTCTAAAACATTTCACGGCAACGGAAGCCATTTCAGAGTGATTAAATCCAATTCAGCCTAAATCTGAATTACTTTCTCTGTTAACGTTATAGCATATTCAAAACCTTGACCCCAATTGCATCTAAGAGAACTTGTTTGTTAAGAAAACATGTGAACCATGAGCCCTCATCTTTCATTGACCAAATCTTGACAGTGTTGTCCATGCCACAACTTGCAATTCGATATATGTCTGATGGATGGAAGTCCTACAGAAGCCATCATAACCATAATTTATTTTCCAATTAATATCCAAAGGAAAATGTGACCCAAATTCTGAAACATATAAGACTTGGAACTCCTTAGTGCGTCCACTTACAACGCTTAAAACTTCATTGTGGTGACCCCCAGCTCCAGCAAATATCAAAATGCAAATTCCAGTGTGAACATTCCACAGCCAAACAGATTAATCCTGGTCCACTCTTAACATTTGTTATGTGAGACAAAATGAACACGCACACACGCAAAAAAAAAAAAAAAGGTGTCACTTACTTTGCTTGCAGACACCACAAGCGCAGGTTTCAGTGGCTGAGTCCTGATTTCATTTATCGAGTCTCCATGGCCAACAAAACTCTGCATGTGCATAATAATGACACAAAATAAAGAACAAATAATTTATTCTTTTGTATCTGGTGTATGTTTTCAACCGAACTCATATGCTCATATGCTCCGAAGGAAAAATAACTCCAAAATAAAAAGAATTTGCTAGAACTTAGTTTTATGTTACCAAAAAAAAAAAAAAAAAAGTGAAATTGAATGAACAATATTTTCATATTCCTCCTTAATCTGGCCTGCCACTAAAGATCATCCTAAGACCCTCCATTGTTATTATTACTACTTATTTTAATAATCAACTCAAGAAATATGGCGAGATACCTTGTGTATCTTCTCATTGCTGGCATCAATGACACGGATAATACCATTGATTCCTCCAGCTACAACAAATGGAGTTCCATCAACATTGCACGCTCAACTCACCGTGTAAAAAGATTCATCCTTCTGATCTACAAAGCACATGGAAAGCCCAAACGTTTCTTAAGGGCATCTGCACATATTTACAACAGGGAAAAAAAACATCCGACAAAACAATAAAAAGGGAATGTTTTCTTACATCTTCATCAACATGTGACTGCAAAACAGCTATAACACTCTAAGACATTGATAAACAGTAACCTGATATCACAGAATCAATCAAAAAAGTTATATACTTTATATAATAACAGAACAAAATTAAGCTAACAAGTTGATGATAAAAGCAGTTACGACCAAAATTTGGTGCAATTGAACCTAGAGCATGCTAAAGATTCTAACTTTAATACGAAAACAGCAATTTCAAGTAAAACGGAGGAAAGGGTAATAATGATTGAATGGACCCGATTGCCGGCGACGGTGGCAAAAACGTTGAAGTAACGAGAGTCGATGAAGTTAAAAACGACAGCGTATAAGGGACACTTGCCCTCCTGGAGCCTGTTGGTAACTCAGTACTCGTTCTTCTTAGATGGGGTGAGTGAACCCACCACTGGCTCGCATCCCAAACCCATTTTAGCCATTCACCCACCGGGTCGATAACCAGCCACTAACTCAGATCCGTTTCAGATTATGTGTTTTTTGATCTGGACGTGAAAGAAATTGTTCGACACATGAACAAAGCGAACGACACAACGGATTCATGTCAGTTTTCCAAACTTCAAAAACTTGGGGAAATATATATATATTTTTTTTTCTGTTGGGGTTACATAATTAGATTTTTTTAGTATATTAACTAATTAGATTTGTTTCTAATGCTTTAGAGTATAATTATTTTTTGAGCCAAATTAAAATTTTTTTGATTAACATGTTAAGATTATTTATCTTATTTTTTTAGCTTTAAAAGTAGGATATAAACAATTATTAAAAAGAATAGAAGCTGTTTAGATTTAAATTATATAAATAATTTTTAAAAAATATAAATTTATTTTTTAAAGACTGCTTTTTGTGAAAAAAGAGATTTTAATTAATTAATTTGTATATCAGGTTTGTGATATATTATTTGGTATTAAAAAAATAAATGGCACAAGAAAAGCTTATAAACAACATGGAAAAGAAATTGAAAACTAATTGTACCAACAATTAGTATATAATTTGGCATAATTAAATCCCCAACTCTTAAAATCAACTTTTCTTTATTGATAGACAACTATAATTTGTATTTCAGTTTTTTTCCTTTATAAAATTTTAATTAATGAATCATCCACTAAAAGAAATTTTCTTTAATGCTACATTTATATGAGTATACAAAAAAATAGAATATTTTTTTAAAAAATTGACAATACTTTTATAATACCATTAATGATAAATCATAAATGTGAAATTCATAACATTAATATCAGTTGTCACATTTAATACTTTTATTTGTTTGTTATATTTATTTTTATTTGTAGTATTTATTATAATTGATTAATTTTTAATAAATTTACATTATTTATTATAACTAATTGTTTAATTGATAATCATAATTGGATGGCTAATCTTGCTGCAAATACAGCATAAAGTTTTGACGGTTGACAGAAGAATGTTCACTAGATATTTTGCTTTATTGATCACTTCCTCACTTCTTATCCAAAAATTGTCAACAAAAGAGCAAAATGTACCTTCTTCCTTTCTGTTTAGCTTTAGGAGAAGAGCTCTAATAATGGCCTCCACTTTTCTGCAATCTCTCTCTCAACCAAATCCACTTCTCCTAAATCATCACTACCCAACTCAAATCTCCACAAACCCATCGTCACTTACTATTCAAAACCACCAAAAACCACACTTGGCCTCCATCAAATGCACTTCAGACGCAGCTCCAAAACCTACCAGTAATGGTGATGATGACTTCCAACGCCAAATTCCTTACTCCACCACCTTGAACAATGCAGAAACCTTCCTATTGAAAAGAGAAGAAGATCTGAGATACTTCGTTAAAGAAAGCTAAAACAAAAACTAACGAAAGCTGAGCCACCAAATTTTGAGATAGGGTGGAAGAGTTGTAAAAAGATTGAGGTAGAGAAGCCAACAGGGTATGTGATAATGGGTTTCTTGGGGAAGTTGGAGGAGCTAATGGGGAAAGAGTTTGGTTCAACTACGCTTTTAGCTAAGGTTGGAGAAATAGTAGCAGAAAGAGCAAAAGAAGAGACTGAGGTTTTGAAAGATGAAGGGAAAGTAGAGGAGAGAATGGTGACAGAGTTGTTTAGGGTTTTGAGGTTGATGGAAATGGATTTGGCTATGGTTAAAGCTGCTGTTAAAGAAGATACTTCGAGTGAGAGGCTTGAGCAGATGCTGGCAAGCTATACTTGTTGCTAATTCTTTTTTATTATTAATAAATACTAATACAGTTTTCTCTTCTTTAATTATCCAAGCAATTATCTAAATCCAATTCTGCTTCACATAGATGTTAATAGTATGCATAATTTTTGAGAAGTGATACCAAGATTCTATTCTTATTAATTTTCAATGCCAAATCTCTCTTTTTGGTGCTAAATAAAAAATAAAAAGTTTTAACATTATTTTTTATTATAATCAATAATATAACAAATTTATAACATAGAATATAAATTATCATTATCTTTCATGTAATTTCTATAATCACTTGTATCAATTTTTGTATATTTATCAAACTCTACTGATGTCAAGATTTGCCAAGTTTGGAGAAAGTCTTTTTGGGCTGTGTCAAGAGTTGCCAACTATCTTTGTCTCTCTCACGAGGAATATTTGCCAATTTATTAGCCCTCAATCTTGTTTAAATTAAGGTAAAAAGTATAACTCATTCATTCATTGCCCAAATTTCACCATGGAAACAGTCCGTTCTATGCAACATTAATGCAGAAGCTTCAATTTTTTCTACAGAGTGACACAATTTTTATATTTGGAACAGACTGAGTGCTTCAATCTTCTGCTTGCTCTGGAAAGCATTATTCCCACATTGATTTCAAAGCAAATTTAATTAATACTATTTAAATTGAAGTTGGACCATTTTGTAATGATTTCAAT
The DNA here is from genome assembly GCA_949677035.1 of Omphalea diandra. Classification (NCBI taxonomy): domain Eukaryota; kingdom Viridiplantae; phylum Streptophyta; class Magnoliopsida; order Malpighiales; family Euphorbiaceae; genus Omphalea; species Omphalea diandra. Next base: position 1,758 of record CATIWR010416888.1, on the reverse strand, counting down.
GTTTAAATTATATATTATGTGTTGTATAAGCTGTACACAAATTTTAACAGTGTTAATATATTCTTTAAATTTTATTCAAGAAATAAATAAATGAACACTTAACTTTTAACATAAAAAATGTTAGATCCGAATTTTTTTTTTTTAACTCAAAAGAAAAATATTACGATTACGTAGAAACAATTAAATTTAATTGTTGGGATTGTTATAAATTAAACTTGGTGTTTTAAAATATTACTCATCCTTTATGCTATTTTCATCCATTTATTCATAAAATAATTAGGTTAGGAATGTGAAAACACAATTTTATCAAATAGAAAATTTAATTTTTGTAGATAGTAATAATAATGATTTTCTGAAATAGAGACAAAATGTTCACTCAATCTAGAATTTCTTTAAGATTTTTCACATAATATTTGCTTATTCAATAAAATTGTGTCAAATAAAATTTGTTTAATAGATTAATAAAAAAAAATGTTTAAACCAATTACATGAACACCACATCATAACATGTTTTTACAAAGTTGTAATTTTTGCAATTTTTCTACTAGGAGGAAGGATATAATATTATTGTTTAAGATTTGTCATTTTATTTTTAAAATAATAAAGATATTTTCATTCATAAATTGTTATATAATATCTATAAAAAATATTTTTATAATTTAGAATATGAAATTGAAATTGATCTTCAATACTATTAATAACAGTACACTAAATTCTATTTTTACCTTAAATTTTTTCAATGATTTTATATTTTTATTAATTATAAAGATTTTACTAGATATAATATTATAATATGACATTGATAAAAATTTATATAATTTTTTAAAATTGATACGAGAAATGATATTCAATAATATAACTAATATGAGAAATGATATTCAACAATATAACATCATAATATATTATAAAATAATCAATTTTAAATTACTAAAATTTTTAAATGAAAAGGACAAAAACTCTAATAAAGAGAGATATAGTAATAATAAATTTAAGCAAACACTTTAAAAAATATATAATTAATAAAAATTAATAAAATAGAATAAAATCATTCATTTTATTTTTTTAAAAAACAAATAAAACAAATAAAGAAAAATTTATGCCAATAAAGCATAATAAAACAGAGAAACGGCGGATATCAGATGAAGATCTTTGAACTCTTTGTTAATCGTTCTATGGATTGAGATTCCTTCTTTAAACTTTGTTAACCATACAATGAAGGATTATCTTGAAAGACCAAGAGCTTAGAGTTGAGTTGCCATTTGTTCTTCTTTGGTTCATCAATCCAACATCGATTGTAAAGCAATTCTAACCGATATTATTAAAAACAATGTTTATAGTTGGTGAATTCTACAGTAACGTCGTTAAATTATGTGATCTAATTTAATAGTGAAAAATAATTTCATCTAATTCAATGGTGTCTAATATTATCTAATCTAATGATAAATAATAACTTTCATCTAATTTAATGATAAATTATTAATTATGATATTATAGTGTAATACCGTAAATAAAACTATAATCTTAGTTTTATCGAACTTATTATCAAAGAAAATGAAAAAAAAAAAAAAACAAAACCATGTTAAAATATAATTTATAAATTTTTCAAAAACAATTATCTATCATATGTTAATAATTGAGAATTTTTATTTTCTAATTTTTAAAATTCATAATTATAATTATTTGATAAACATTATTATATGAAAGAATAGATTCACTTATATATATATATATATATATATATATATATATATATATATA